>JAQQSK010013737.1:0-11378 GCA_028658325.1 Potorous gilbertii
TCACCACCATCATCATCATCGTCATCCTCATCATCCTCATCACCATCATCGTCATCATCATCATCACCTCCTGCATCATCACTATTATTGACCACAGAGCTCTGGACTCCCTCTTGGTGAATGTTCTCTGGCATCTCCCAAAGTCATCCTAACTGCTTCTCAGAGCTACAAGGGCCACAATTATCCATGGAGCTTGGGGAGAGAAGGTCAATAATCCCCCATTCCCACTGGCTGAGCCCAGGCATGACCTGTGGGCACTGACCTACCATCATCTGCTCACGGAACAAATCAGAGTGGAGAAATGCCTTTAGAAAAGAGGCTTGCCATAGGAACAGAAGCTGATGATCTGGGTCCATGCTACAAATGGGCTGAAAAGGTCTATGTGTACAGCCAATAATTATGGAGTCCCTGGGAAGCATCCCCTCCACTGTATCCAAAATCCTACCTTCCCTCTGACAATTATCTTAAATTTTGCTCTTAGTCTTTTGTCCCTTTAATCAGACATCTTAGTATCTGCTAAAATTAAAATGGTTCCACAAGGGATACCATTTCCACTGTTACTTTTGTACATTTTAATACGAATAAAAGATGTGAGTTTAATTCCTACCAGTAGACCTCCTTCAAGTCACTTAGCCTTTGTTGCCTCAGTCTCCTTATCTGTAAAATGGGAATAATGATAGTAACTATCTTCCAGGATTGTTGTGGGGAAATGTTTGTGAAGTACTTTGCAACCCTTAAGGAGCTTTACAAATATAGCTATCATAAATCCCACAAAAAGCATATGGAATTTTTTCCATCAGAGAAGTCTCATATACTCCAGGGGATTAATTCAACCTTCATTAATTCAACCATTTACAATCTTCCTTTCTATCTACTGCTAACACCACCTCCCCTCAGGCATCCCTGGAGACAGCACAGGGATCTATGCTCCAAAGGTTCCATATTAGTGGCCCTCCTTCAGACCATCACCCTTCCTCTAGCCCAGTCATTGTCCAGGGAAGGGTGGCCTGTTTCCTGCCTGTGCAAGCGCTCCATCTCCTCTAGAGCTGCAGCTACTGAAGACCCAGTCCCAAAAGTACTCACCATCAAAGTATCTGGCTTTGTTAATGGTTCAACACCAGAAATGGATATAGCTCTATCAATAGAAATGACTTCAAGAAGATGCTTAGCCCTAAAGACCCCCCAGGCCTGTCCATCTGTCTTGATGCCTCCTCTCTGGCATCTCCCCCCATTCAAATCTGAGCTTCCTAAGAGCTTACTTACATTGTAAAAGGCACCATGATGGGTGCTGGCAACATCAGGACCAGTGATTCAATACTCCTTGCCCCCATTTACCAGGGACTACCACACATCCACAGATGAGGAAATGCAAGGTGAATTTGGAGAAGAAAATATAGATATCTGAGGGAAACCAACCTCCTCTCTGGAGGAGGTAACACCTAAGCTCCCCTTGAAGGAATGGCAGAGGGAGGGGAGCACAACCCATGGACAGGGGGATGACCCAAGCAAATGAAAGGGATCCAACTGGACCGAAACATGGAAAGTAGGAAGGGGACTCCCATGCAGCAAAGACTGAGAAGTAGGTGGGAGGCAGATTGGGGGGGAGGGAGGGTATTTTTCATTTCATCCCAGAGGTAAACAGGGAGCTATGGAGTGCTTTGGAGCAGGGGAGAACACTGTCAGTTTTATAAGGATTAATCTGGCAGCTGTGTGGAGGAAGGGTTGGAGAGGGAAGAGTCTGAAAGCTTTCTTGTTCCCCTCCCCCCCCACTTGGCTTCAAATCATTCCTGTTATTCTCAGTCCAACTGTTCCAGACATATGCTGGCTGAACTAACAACGGTAAACACAGCGGGCTGTCTCCAATTTAGTGCTGATTAAGTCATCCTGTGAACCAGCAGAGATGTGAAGGGGAAACAATCGCCATCAGAAAATCCTCCTCTCTTTGGAAACTGGTCACCAAGAAGATGATTACTTAGCTGGCCAATGTGCCATGACAGGTGCCTTGTCACAGCACCAACCTCCACTCTGGAGGATGAAATCAAAACTCACTCCAGGTGGAGGGCACTCCCACCTGGAATCTATCTGGCCTTGGAAACCCCAGAATAATTAACTCATCTGCTCTGCGGGCAGACACGCAGAATGATGGGCTTCCTGAAATTATAACCTGCCCCACCCATTCTGAGATGGGGGCTTCAGAATTCATTTTATCCTTAATTAACAAGTTTTAGCCACCTAACTGCATATGGCATGCTGGGTATCACAGTGCCCATTTCCACACCTGCCAATTCTGAGACAGCTACTCAGTTAGGAACCAAGTGGCAACTTCACCCTCAAAGGGTTGACCCTGGGCAGATTTTGGAGGCTTTATTTTGGGGGTGCAATATCCCAAGGCTATGACTTCTGAATTACTTTATACATCCTATGAGTATTCACTGAGCACCTGGAGATACAAAGATGAACAGCCACTGTCCTCCAGGACCTTCTCCCACACGTGCACAGTTCAGTAAATTCCCAGTGCCTGTGATATGATTTCAGATAAAAGCCCCCAGGCTCAGAGTAGACCTCCTAACCTCTTGTAGGGAGAGGACCCAGAGCTGTCCAGGATGCTGAAGATGCCAAGGGCCAGGGGGAGTGGCCGAGGCATCCCAGATCCCACAGCAGTTTCTGTGTGTATTGTGGACTGGATTTTTAGTTTATAAAACCTTTTCAGGAGTCATCTATGGAAAATGATTCTCCAATTTCCTCCGTGTCTTTGTCTGGATCCCTTTATCACCTTTCTCACAAAGGACCCTAATTCATGCTTTCATTTTAATGCCTTATCTTCCTCATTAGACTCTAAGTTCCTTGAAAGCTAGGAGTCAGCCATCCTCATCTGTGAACAGGCAGTGTTTGCCTAACCCCTGCACCTCACCTACAGTATATGACCAATAACTGTTCATTAACTTGAATATTCCAGTGGGCGCACAGAACAACCCAGGGACCTGTGTCTTGCACATTGTAATATCCATTTATGCATATGGCTGAGAAAGAGGGATTAAGTGCCCAGGTCAACCTGATATAAGGGGCAGAGGACAAGGGCTCAAGCCTAGACCTCCCAACCACAATGCTGATGCATGTGATGTGTGGCCGAGTCCCCATCTCTCCCCCACCTGCTGCTACCAAGAACTGTCTCTCAGCCAAGCAAACAGGACTGACTCTATCCAACCAATTAATTCATTAAGCTGGCCAAGAGACTAAGGTTTCCAAGCAACTGGAGAGGAACCATGAGGAGTGACTGGAAATTCCCTCAAGGCTGTTCAAAATCACTGGCTCTGGTGCTGGGCAGTGATGACCTGTCTATGTCAGTTGAAAAACTGAGGCATCAACATACTTTCAAAATTGATGTTTTCATCTTGAAAGAGAGTTGGGGTAGAGAGAAGATGAATGAATAAAAGGAGAGACAGAGAGGAGGAAGACATTTTTCCAGGCTCTAAGCTTTCCCACGATCTTTATATCCCAGGTGCTGGGGTACCTGCCAGGTGGGCAGGTGAGATGAATGCCCATCACATTTGACTGGATGGAAGGTCCAAGCATCAAGAACAATGTCCCCAAGCCAAATCAGGAGGAAAGAGGAAGGATACCTCCACAGTCTCTGGGCAGGATGAGATCTAAGGACACATTCACACACTCATCAAGTTCCGGTCTACACAGTTGCTCCTTCTCTTGACATTATGATGAGATGTTTCCAAACTGTAAGAAGGCAGGATGGGAGAGGACTATCTCACCCAGTGCCCTTGCTTTATGGAGAAGGAGGAGAAGAGAAATACGGCATGTTTTCCTTGAACTTCCTATAATATTAATGCAATACTGTTATTTCACATTTTTAAAAACAACTTTATTTTCCCCCATTCTTCCCTATTTTAATCAGAATACAGGCACAAACAGGCTTCTTTTGGGGAGAGGGAGTGTTGTTTCTTTCATCTATACTCCCACTTCCAAAGGGTCTGTTGAGGATCAGATGTAGGCAGTGTGGTACAGTGGAAGGCATCCTTGGAGACAGAGGTGTGGTTTCAAATTCTATCTCTATTACCCCTTACTAGGCAGCCAGTCAGTCCAGCACTGGACCTTGGGTCAGGAAGTTCAAATTTGGCCTCAGATTCTAAACAAGTCACTTACCCCATGTCTGCCTCAGTTTCCTCAACTGTAAAACGGAGGTAATAATGGTTTCTGCCTCCCACAGCTGTTACAAAACTCAAATGAGGCTTTTATGAAAACATTTCAAAAAACTTAAACTGCTATAGAAGTGCTAAAATTCTCCGGCTCCTGCTGCTGCTACTGCCGGCTTCTGCCACTGCTGCTGCACCACTAGCACTGCCTCTGTGTCCTTTGGCAAATCACTTGCTCTCTCCAAACCTCCAGGAGGGGTGGGAATAGATGACCTGTCAAAGTCCCTTGCATCTGTCCCTATCTGGAAAGAATCCTTAGGCACGCTTAGCCACAGTCCATTGCAATGAAATCAAAACTACATGAATATGTTGTTTTAAATTGAATATCCCCCAAACGAGCGGCTCTTGAACAAACCAAATGGGATGAGATGAGACAATGCAGCCTTGCAATGCTCTCCATCAATGCCAGCTGGCATGATTTTTTATCACTTTTATCTCCTTAAACCAACTTTACATTTCTAAAAGGCAAGGAAACACAATCACAGACATTTCAATTTTTTTCCCTCCAAATTTCCGTACTCTCCTCTCCCCAAGGAAATTGGTTTTTTCTCATGATTTTAAATTTTCTTACAATTTTGCCTTTTTTCCATCAGATGGGATAAAAGAGTCACTATTCTTGACATGAAGGTTAGACTACAAAAGAGAATAAAAGTTGTTCCCTTGCCTTAGTGAATGAATGCGTGAATGAATGAAATGAAAAGCCTTTCTTAAGCACAATGTGCAAAGCCCAGTGCCAAGTGATGGGGACATGGAAGCAGAGCGCCCTCTGATCTCCCTGAGTTTCCCATGTGGATGATCCTGGAGACAACAGGTAGAGGAAACTTCAGTTTCAAGTCAGATGGAAAGCCTTGGAGGGAAGGGTCCTTAAGGTCAGGCCTTTTCCTTGAAGTCATTTCCACTGAGGAACTATTAGTAGAGCCAGACTTTGATGCCAAGATCTTTCCTTTCTAGGTCTGAGTAGCTGTGACTCCTGAGGAGATGGAACACCCACAAAGGGATGTAATGGGCTTTGTTTTCCTCGGACAATGACTAGGTTGGAGACAAGGCTTGCAGTGGAAGGAGTGTTACTACTACAAGTAAACACTGACATAATGCTTACTGTGTGTAACAATTATCTCATTTGATTCTCACCATAGCCCTGGCAGGTAGATGGCTAAACTGAGACAAATAGAAGTTAAATGACTTGCCCAGGATGATACAGCTAGTGTCTGAGGCTGGATGTGAACTTGGGTCTTCTCAATTCCAGGCCCAGTGCTCTAACTAGTTGGACACCAGCTCCCTTCTCTCTTACTAACCCTAAAAGGTAGGCTCAACAGGATTTCTTGTTCCTGTCTTCCAACTGAGACTCAGGGGAGTTGACTGATCCAATGTCACCCATGGAATGACTGTGTGAGGTAGTGCTGGAATCTAGCTCTTCCCAGTTCCAACGAAGGCCCTTTGTTGGCTACAAGTGTCTCTCTTGGTACTACTTGGTTATTGTTGTAAGGATCAAAGGTCAAGATCTGGCCCGGATGAGGGCCCTGCAAGATTAAACAGACCAAAGGTAGGACAGGTCCTCTCCATCGTCACACCTATCAGGTCCATATTCACCAGACCATTGCTAGACCTTCAGTTTAATACAGATTGGGTTCAGAAAGTATCAACATTGCCTTCAACAAAGTCTAACATTTAATACCACACTGAGAATTTTTTTTTAATTTGGTTCAGGTCCTCAGGTCCTTAAGATCTGAGTTCAAGTCCAGCCTCAGACACTAAGTCACTTATCTATGCCTCAGTGTCCTTGTCTATAAAATGGTGATAAAAGCAGTCTTGGGGTTGACATGGGGACATGAGCTACTATTCGTAAAGCTCAGCACGGTGCCTGACACACATAGTAGGCACTTAATAAATGCTCATTGTTTTCCTTGCCATGTTAGACATCATTTCCTTTAGTTATTATTCTGGTGCATCACATGCTTCAGCAGGTCCCAGTCAGCCCTGAGAACCCTTCACCTTCATCTGGCTCCAGAACTACCTTTGCAGATACTGGCTGCCACCTTTGTGACCATGGGCAAGTCTCTCCAACTCTCCCCACCTCACCTTCTCTTCTGTAGAAGGAAGAGGCTGGAGGCGGGACTTTTGAGGGTCAATTCTCATCCTGAATGTCTGGTCCTGTGAACTTACTCCACACAACTTCCTTCATGCATTCAACATTCTGGCCATATAAACTTGGCACTATATCTCTGACCACCTGACTTTTGTACAAGCTGGCCCCCATGCCAGTGATGCCCTCCCTTCTTACTTCCAGCTCTTACCATCCTTTGGTTCCTCCCAAGCTCAGCTCAAGTCACCTCCTGCGTGAGTCCTTTGTTCTTGGAGCTCAAATTACCTTATATGTACGTCTCTGGAAATCCTATAACCTTCTCCTTCCTTCCCTTTTGGTCTCATCCCCCAACCCCTAGCACATAGTAGGCATTTAGAAAATGCTTATTGAACAAACTGTTTTTATAATTTTTCCTAGGGCTCCTATTTAAAGGTCCTAGGATCATCCATCTAAGGGAGAAGGGGTTTGAGAGGTCATCCAGTCTTACCTTCATTTTACACTTGAGGAAACTGAGGTCTTCTGGGAGCGGTTAAGTGACTTGTGCAGTCACAGAAGTAATCAATCACACACACGCACACACACACACACATACACGCCCGCTAAAACACAGAATGCTTGGAATTGAGTTACACAACACACCATGCTTCCAGATAGGCTGAGAGAAGATGCTGAACATTGAGTCTAAATTTTACAAGGACAGAATGGGGAGTAGGGGAGAAGCAGCATCTCAAAATTTACAGCAAGGTAGAACATGTAGGGCCAACACAAATGGAATATTACACGGGAATTAAAAAATATCACCCTCCCCATACAAAGATGGAGGCAGGAAAGGCAGCATTTTTGTTCAAGAGTTTTGCCAGGTCTTGTGATCACAATTCAATAGTATAACAAATCTGTCCCCAAAAAAGCCAACATGATCTTGGCCATCTTCACTAGAGCCAGGAATGACCCCATGGCCCAGTCATGTTGTTCTGTCCTGGGTGTCATATCTAGAGTTTTTTTTGCTTAGATCTGGGGGGGTTCATTCTAGCAAAGATGCTGATTGGCTGGAGAATTTTGAGAGGTGGGCAGCCAAGGTGCTGAAGAACCATAGATTTAGGCGTGGAAGGAATCTTGGGAGTCTTTATTTTATAGCTGAGAAAACTGAACCCCATAAGACTCCTGAGTCACTTTCATATATGGGTTGGTTGAAGTACCGGGAACATTCAGACTGGAGACATTCCAGCAGAGATGTGACTGTTGTCTTCAAGTATTGTAAGGCTTATCACATGGATGAGATGTCAGACATCCTCAGAGGGTAGGACCAGGAGGAATGGGTACAAGTCCGTAATTCTGAGGTCACTTGAGAATCCATGTTGGGAGAAGAGTAGTTTCAAGTGCATGATGGAGTAGGCTGCCTCAGGAGGTAGAGAACCCCCCTCCCACTGGAGGTCCTCGAGCGGAGGCCGGATAGGCACCTGTCAGGTGTGCTGTAGAAGAGCTTGTGTTGGAGGCATCCGTTGGGACATTTTGGGATTCTGGATTGCCTGGGCCAGCCTCCTAGTTCTGGTCCTATTCCAACGAAAGGTACAAGCCTATGTGGTTGGGGGAAGAAGGCAATGGCAACATGCAAACGGAGTTAGAAGCTCCTCAGGAAAGGCAAGAAAAGCTGGTCGTCATTTTTTCTTGCCTTAAATAGAGGCAGTGTGTGCTGTTGGCCCCAGCCCCACGCACATACACAAACAAAAAAGAGTCGGGGGAGGAGCCACTATTTCTCCAGCTGGGCTCTCAGCAGTCTGAACGAAATGCAGCTTGGAGCAGGAATTGTTTTTTCTTCTGTTACCACGGTGATGCTGCTCTGAAGCCTGCCCATCAGGAGGCAGCCCCACAGAGGGCACAGCAGGGGGACTTAAGCTGGATTCCCAAATTTCCTGCTCCCTCTTTCTCCTCCCCAACTGCAATGGAATGACAGGATGGGTGGGCTTTGGCCTGCTGACTACATTTGTTTGGTAGCTTGGAATGAAAGTTCAAATTAGAAATTAATATGTCTAACAAGGCTTAAGCAAACGTCACCAGATTAGCTACAATTTGAAAGAACTGGCTTCATTGCTGTGTTTTTTAATTACCTTTATTCTAAGGAAGGGATTATCTCTTAAACCAGCACTGGATACTTTAATCTGTTAACACAGGGAGGGGAGATTCCAATAAAGATAAATAGATTCTTTCCCACCCACCCCACCCTGCCCTCACCCTCTTCCCCAGATGAATGCTTTTAGATTTGGGCACCTAGGACAGAGGCAGCAGTAACAAGCAGCCAGACTATCTTACTAATGCAACAGGCTTCCCTTCTTATTACAAATAATGGAAAAAGTGAAGTACAGAGAATGTAACAGCTCTAATTCTCAAAATGATCCAAACCTTTGTCATTGCCTTCGTGAAAATAGGAAGGGGAAAAGGGGGAAAGATTTAGTCATTTAGAATCAAAATAGAAGAGAAAGAAAAATGACCTAGTTCTCTGTTTTAAAAATAGAAACTGAGTATACCTTCAGGTTAGGGCAAGACACTGACTCACTCAGCCATACACTCCAGGCCAGGAGGTGGCATGCTTGAGAGATCAGATCAGCAACCAGCCAGGCAGGGAAGCACCCTGGGGTGGAGCTGGGGAAGGTCTTTTCTCGGCCCAATGGCCTCCTCCAACACTTGGAATGTCACAAAACCACTCTTCTTCACTTCTCTAACCCCTCACTTGGGATGAGCACCAGCATAGAAAACTTGCCCCCACAGTGACAAAGGTACATTCAAATAAATTTTTTTTTCTAAAAAGGAGGCATAGAAAGAAAATATTTCAAAAATTAAAAGTAAAAATTTTCTTCCCTAAATATCCATGTGATATTGGGGCAATCACTTCTCTCTCCCACCTGTGAAATGGGCAAAAGTCTCTTCCAACTATAATACTATGATATCAAAATCAATTATCTAATAATGTCTTTCTCAGAACACTTTTAGGGGAGGGAGCAAGGCGTGGTGAGGAGACAGACCTGTGACTTCACCCTAACCCTAACCCTAAATGCGATCATTGAGTCATCCATAATCTTAGGATCTTTTCTTTCCCCTGTCCCACCATAATTTATGACATGGTAGGTTTTCGTTATATAGTGGTGCCAGGGTACTTGCAGGATATGGGAGGATAGATACTGAACATGCTCCTGGAAGCATCCAATTCTTCTGAAGTCAGATATATTCAAGACTGAACTGTATCCAGTCTGAAGGAACCAGACTCCCACAGTCATGACTATCACAGAATAGTAACAATGTTTACTTATGTCAGTGTGCACTATTTCCCTTAGCAGAATGTAATCTTGAAGGAAGGAAATATTTCATATTTTCAAGTAAATCCAGTTCTTCCCAAGGTGCCTCCTCTACACTGGGTTCAGTTCAGTTGAGTCCAGTACTATGATGAAAGACCGAACTACAAATTATGATTATGGGTATTGGATGATTTATGCTTTTGAGGTGAGGAACTAAGAAAACTGGGAGGAAGGAGCACAGGTTAGTGGGATATCTAGAAGGTTCTAGGGATATAAGGCCTTGGGTGTCTAAAACGTGTGGAGTTTGGCCATGTGAGTCCAACACTCTTGGCCCCTGTGGGCAAACCAGGCCACGTGGCCAAAGACACCAAAAGGGGAAATGAAAGACAACTTCCATCTTCTTCTTCACACGACCTTGCAACATCTCCACTCATAACACAATCCTCCTAATGTAGACTCTCATCATCTTTCATCCAGATGACTACAACAGTTTTCTATCTGGATCCCCACTGCCAGTTTCTCACTTCTCTAATCCATCACTCCCACAGCTATGAAACTGATATTCTTGAGATCTGGGCCCGCCATGTTCCTCTTCTATTCTAAAAGATTCAAGGGCACCCTACTGCCTTGAAGGTACAATGCACGGTCTTCTGGTGAGCACTGAAAGCACTTCCCAATTTAGTGCCACTGGATCTCTCCAGTCCTGGTGCACCCCAAGCATGCTGGGTTTTAGCCAAAATACTGTTCCACATCTCCCACCCCTGTGACTTTTCCTCTTTTCAAGACTCTGCTAAAGCATCACCTTCTTCATAAAACAATAGGTCTGTCCTTCTAGATGCTAGCTCTCCCCTAAACTACCATGCATTTAGTTAATATTCATATTTAGCCATTAATTTTATAATTATAAATTTATAATTCGTATAATTGTTATATACAAATTACATATGAATTGATATGTATATAATTTATATAATTGTTATATGTGAAATATACATAAAATTTATAATTATAGATTTGTTACATTTCTCTGTGTAACATTGTTTACTCAAAGAAAACTCTAAGCTCCTTGAGGTTGGGGCAGCCTCATTTTTCACCTTTGTAACCACGTGTAACCACCTCAAGTCCTGAAGATGGCTCAGGAGGGGTAAAGGCTGAAGGAACTGAACTGTTGCTACAAGAAAAGGGACAAGCCTGGGACACTGAGGAATGGGTTTGCCAAGGTGAATCCAGGGACTTTCCACTTCTACTTGGGTCATTCAATTCTACTGGGTTTGGGACCCTTCCCCTTTGGGTGAGAGTGGAGGAACAAGGGAAGGGAGAATTCCCCTGACTTTAGGGGAAAAAATTATGCCTGGGAGAGAGAATTGTCAGCATTAGACCTGGGATCATAATTATCCATCTTATTAGACACTTCAGTTTCCTGACCTGATAAAAACAAGACTGTAGCTACTGAATAAGGCCATGGGGCACAAAGAAAAGGACTTCAACAATGAGACAGAGGTGGAAGTGGGCAGTCAGGTAGGAACAGAACACTGGCCTTAGAGTCCAGAGAATCTGAGTTCTCAAAATCTGGCCTCGGACATTTACTAGCTGTGTGACCCTGGGCAAGTCACTTAATTCTACTTCATTTTCTTTATTTGTAAAATGAGCTGGAGAAGGAAATGGCAAACCACTCTAGTATCTTTGCCAAAAAAATCCCAAACGGAGTCACAAAGAGTTGTTCATGGTTGTAAAAGAAGTGAGCAACATCTCTCTCTCTCTCTCTCTCTCTCTCTCTCTCTCTCTCCCTGTTTCTCTCTGTGT
>JAQQSK010013738.1:0-11378 GCA_028658325.1 Potorous gilbertii
AGGAATCCCCCTTAGCTGTTTTCCTCGTCTCAGGTGTTATGAGACGACTGGCCTCCTTCTGCTGTTTCTGCTGATCTGGGATTTTTCTGAGGAAATATTTTATGGTTCTTTCACGGTCATCAAGGGGGGAGGAGAGAGCATTTACTGATCACTCCGCCATCCTGGCTCCCGGAAGTTCAAGTAGGTGACTTACTGAAGTTTGGTCTTTGGACTGAAGGTCTCAGGAGCTGCTGCGCTGATATCTGGCTCTCCGCGGCTCTCAAGGACTGGGTTCGGCTTGTCTCCCCACCTCGGTGCCGCTCCTCTGGTTCTGCCCGCAGCTCAGGTTTCTCGGGTCCCTTCTGCTCCGCTGCGCTGGCCACGCTGTGCTGTACGATGTGGGCTCACCCCCGCGGAACAGACCTTTCCCGTGGATCCTCCAGTCTAACGTGAGCTCCGAAACTGTCACCTTCTGCCTCCCACTGGATTCCGCACCTCCAAACTTTGGTCAGATTCTCCTTTCGGAGGTAGCTGAAGGAGTTTGTCCGAGAGCTTAGGTGAGTCGTTGCTCTCACTCCGCCATCTTGGCTCCGCCCCCGTGAAAATGAATTTTGAAAATTAAAAAAAAATAAATAAATTTTAAAAATGAAATTTAAAAAGTACAAAAAAAGAAAGCCTATGTAATAAATACTATACATTATGATGAAAAAAATTAAAAGGGTAAAAAAAAGTATGTCTCAATCTATATTGAAAGTTCATCAGTTCTCTCTCTGGATGTGGATAGCATTTTTTCGTCATGGGTCCTTTGAGGTTGTCTTGATTATTGTCTTTCTCAGGCTAGCCAAGTTTTTCAGAGTCAATCATCCTAATACTGCTATTACTATGTACAGTGTTCTCCTAGTTCTGCTCATTTCACTTTGAGTAAATTCATACTGGTCTTCCCAGGTTGTTCTGAAACCATTCTGATTATTTCTTATAGCACAGTAACATTGTTTAGTCATTCCCCAGTTGAGGGGTATTCCCTCCATTTCCAATTCTTTGCCACCACAAAAAGAGCTGCTAGAAATATTTTTGTAAATATAGGTCCTTTTCCCCATTTCTTTCATCTTTTTTGAATTCATTCCTAGCACTGGTATTACTGGATCAAAGGATGTGCACAGTTTTATAGCCTTTTGGGCATAGTTTTACATTGTTCTCCAGAATGTTTGGACTAGTTCACAACTCCACCAAGAGTGCATAATTGTCCCAATTTTTCCTCTTATAATTCATTTAACATATCCTTTAAGAATTTGGATGTCATAGCATTTGATATATATAGGTTTAGTATTACTATGACTTTATTGTCTATGACTCCTTTTAGCAAGATGTAGTTTTCCTGCTTATTCCTTTTAATTAGGTCTCTTTCTTTTGCTTTTGCTTTCTCTGAGATCATGATTGCTATTCTTGCCTATTTTACTTCAGCTAGTGCATGATACATCCTGCTACACACCCATTTCTTAACTCTCTATGTGTCCCTCTTTCAAGTGTGTTTCTTATAACCAACATTGTGTTGGATTCCTTTTCAAGGGTGAGTTCATCCCATTCATATTCATAGTTACATTACTAATTGTGTATTTCACTCCATCCTGTTTTCTTCTCTTTGTCCTTCTCTTTTGCTTTTTATCTTATCTTTCTTCTAAAGATTCTTTTACTTCTGACCACTACCATCTTGTATTTCCTTCCTTTCATCGCTCTCTTTTCCCTTTATCTTTTCCCCTTTTCCTCCTACTTCCCTGTTGAATAAGATGGATTTCAATCACCAATTTTCTATTACCACTTGAGTATGTACATATATGTATATGTTTGTATGCATGTGTACATGTGCACATACATACACATATATATAATTATAATATACATATGTATGTGTGTGTTCTCTTTCGCCCTAATTATAGTAATGTTACATGTATCTTCTTTCCATATAGAAAGGTAAAGAGGACCTCTTTGAGTCACTTATTACTTCTCTTCTTTATGTTTTTATATTTTGTTTGAGTGTTATTTTCAAAGTTACATTTCCTATTCAACTCTGATCTTTCTATCAGGAATTCTTGAAAGTCTTCTATTTAATTAAATATCTATTTTTTTCCAATATTTCTGTGTAGATTATTCTTGGCTGTCTACCTAGACCTTCTGCCTTCTAGAATATCATATTCAAAGCCCTCCAATCCTTTAATGTGGTAACTGCTAAACTTTGTGTGATCCTGACTGTGAGTGTATGATATTTGAATTGTTACTTTCTGGATATTTGATATATTTTCTCTTTTTCCTAGGATCTCTTTGAGGTGGTGATTAGTGGATTCTTTCCATGTCTATTCTGTCCTCTGGTTTAAAAATATCAGAGCAATTTTCCTTGACAATTCCTTGAAATGTGATATCTAGGTTCTTTCTTTGATCATGACTTTCAGCTAATCCAATAATTCTTAAATTATCTCTCCATGATCTATTTGTCCATGTCCAATTTTTTGCAATAAGAAAATGTATGTTTTCTTTTTTCCCTATTTTACAAATGTGTTTTATTGTTCTTTGAGATATTGTGCTCCTTGATGAGTCATTAACTTCTACTTGCCCGATTCTAATTTTTAAGGAATTATTTTCTTCAGTGAGCTTTCATGCTTCTTTTTTTTCCATTAATTCTACTTCTTAAGGAGTTATTTCCATCAGTGAATTTTTGTATCATTTTTTTCCATTGACTCAAATCTGTTTTTTCAGGTCTCATTTTCTAAAGTATTTTTTTATTTCTTTTACCAAATGTTAAATGTCTTTTCATACTTCCAATCTTTTTTTCTTTACCTAATTTTTCACCAGTCACCTTTATTTAATTTTGAAAATCACTTTTTAAGCTCTTCCAGAAATTCTTGTTGAGCATCTATACTATCCACAATTTTGTTTGAGGCCTTACCATTACCTCTTTTGACTTGATTGTCTTTTTTCTGAAATTGTGTCTTGAGTGGCCCTAACACAATAAACTTTTTTATGATCAGGTTCTTTTTTTATTGTTTGCATCTTTTTCTCTCCTATTTCTTGATTTGGAGTTAATGTTAATATGTTAATATTAGGTTCTGTTCCCAACATATAGGGGAATGGGGATGGGAATGGCACTGTCTCAAACTTCAGACTTTTTTGAAGTGCTGTTTTGAGAGCTAGCTCTGGGGTTTAGACATTTTTGGTGCTTCCAATGTGGTGTGATCATCTCTGGCTTGAGAACTTCCAAAGGTGTTGCTAATTCTGTCACCACTACTTGGTATTTCATCTACATGGTCTCCAGATCAACCTCTCCTCTCCTGTCACAGATCTCTCATTCCAACCTCCTATCTTGTCTTGGGTTGGAAGAAAGTCTCACTCTGATCTCTTGCTGGCTCTGCCATTCCTGAATTTGATTTGAGGTGTTATTTATAAGTATTTTGAAGGGGAATGTTGGAAGCGAATTTCATTCCACTTATCTTGTCTCTGTCCTCAGAAGTTCTGACAAAATTATTAACACCATGTATATTTATATTATACAATAACACACATACACACACACACACACACACACACACACACACACACATATATACCAGAGAAGAGTAAGTGTTTATTACTCCCTTCTTGATTTCAAAAAGTAAATTGAAAGATAAAATAACTCCCATGATACTGAAGTCCACTCCAGGTGCTCAGTATCATATTGTATATCCCTAGGCAAATGGAGGGGACAGATATCAGAGTTTGTATGCGAATGCTTCATCAAAACAAACCAGAATGCACACTAATACTTAGGTTTCTAACCCTGAAAAACAATGTTTTAATTCCATGTGAAATCTTGTCAGACTTAGGTAGGCTTATAGTACTTTAAAAATAAATTTGAGTATTAGTCATTTGAAGCTAATTGTCTCTTTGAATGATTCTGAGGGATGGAAAAGTCCAGAGAAGAATCCTCAACAAACATTTTAAATCATAATAACACTTCATAAACTAGGAAAGAAAAAAGTTCAAGGGCAGAATTTTAAATTTCAAGATTGCTCCATCCCCCTTACCACACACAGATTAGACCATGTCCCATTTTCATGGTAAACATTTTGAAACATGTATAAAATAAATTATTTGTTAATGGGAAAACATAATGTTGTTATGAGATTCAACCATAATTTTGTCCCCCAAGAAATAAAACAAAAAGGCCTGGAAATAGAACAAGAGGACAAGGAAAGGTCAGAACACAGTAAACATTTCAAGTTAAGACTTCATTGAATGCATAAGACATTAAATAATAACACAGAAAGTCTCTTTTACATTTAATTTTATTTTTTACATTTTTTATATTTTTACATTTACTTCTATTACACGTGGTTTTGGCCATATGATTCTAGCTATTACATAAATGCCCACAAGTCAAATCACAGGACCTATGAAGAAAGATTTTCCCTCACTGAACTCACTAAAGATGTGATTTGAAATATATAATTTGAAAATGAATTTAGCTGTACTGCACAGCAAAAGATGAGGATGTATATGTCTGAACTCTATAGATGGCCAATTCTGCTTTCTGAACAAATTTTAATAACAGAAAATAAAAATGTTAATAACAGAGAAATTGGGAGAGGAGAAATAACTTATTTGCAGCCTTGGAGACCTGAAGCATTTTAAAACTTTATATATTTCTCTTTTCAAAAAATTGAATATTATAGGCTTTTTGAGGAAAAGTGTCAAATTCTGCAGATCATTCTTTTCAAAAAATGCTTTATTGGAGGATATAAATTTTCTTTTACTCTTATTGCAAAAAATGTTTTATCAAGTTTAGAGAGTCAAAGAATTCCATAAATATGTGTAATAATCAAAATAACATCTATCCTACCAGTTGCCAACTGCTAGATTATTGAACATTACAGGTAACTTTCTTCCCCGCAAAGTAGGCATCTTAAATTAACATTTTTTACAAGTGCAATATTCCACATAGTAGCTGACTTAATTCAAATTCATTAATAGAGTTTTCTGTCACAAATAGATGTGTAAAATCAGATAACTGAAAGCCTCTTTGGTCCTTTTTGTTTCTATAGGCTGATTTCACATAAATGTTATTTGTTCCTTTTAACTCCAAAATTCTGTCAATGCCAGATCTATTTTTCTACTATCATATTATATTTAATTAAAAGTATGTCTGTCCAATTCAAATGAATAAACATGAAACTCAGTCACCTTTACTGGTGGGAATGGGGAGGTGGTGAAATACAATCTGTGTTCATTAAGATTTGTGGTCATTTTGGTGATTGAAAAATTTTTTACAAAAGTTTTCACCTTCTTAGTGTATGTCAAGAAAATTTTAATGTTAGATGTTTCATCTTGCTAAAAAATAACAATACAAGAGATTTAGTTCATGTGACTGATTAACAAGATGGCAGTCTAAATATTTACCCCAATCCAGACAAACTTTCAAATTTTTACATAGGAAAAGAAAAGAATTCTTTGCCAGATCTAAATTTATTAAAGAGAAATCTAACTAGGTAAAAGTATTCTGGATTAACAATGAAGAATAATAATCCTTAAAGCACTCACTCAAGTCCTTTCTCCCATCATACTCCACACTATTATCAAGGATACAGAAACCAACCTGTGGGCTTCTGCCTCAGAGCCACAATTGGATTGTCTTTTGCTCCACTATGCCCTGCCCACATGCAACACTGCATCGATTATGCCAAGTCATATGAAGAGTATTGAAAAAGGAATAGTTAATTTACATCTTATTGAGAGGGATGGGGTAGAGACCCATGTCTATAGAAATTCTGTCCAGAACATCCTTTATGCCTACCCTTGATCTAGCAAAAAAGGGAAAAGCATTGAGTCAGTGCAGTCAGAGAATAAAAGGATGAGAGCTGAGGGAAGAACTGGAGTACTAGGATAACAAGAGATGCAACAGTTGACTTGAAAGAAAGAAAACTGAGATGAAAAAGAAAGAAATAGATAGACAGAGACAGAGACAGAGAAACAGAGAGAGGCAGTCTACTTTGAGGAAGAACCTTAGTTAGTAAAAGATAAATCCTACTACAAAGAAGAAAAGTGAAGCAGATTTGCTATCCAGTTATACTCCCTTCTTCAAGTGGGAAAATCAGAACTAAAATGAGAATATAAGAAAAAGAGGCTAAAATATTAAATAACACAAGAACACATCCCACAAGTTCTTTTTTTAATTAATTTATTTGTTTTCAATTTTCAACAATCACTTCTATAAGTATTAAATTTTCTCCCCCTTCTTCTTTCCTCCTTCCCCAAGATGGCATGCAATCTTGAGGTTCTACACATACAATCTTATTAAACACATTTTGACATTAGTCATATTGCACAGAAGAATTAAAATGAATGGGAGAAACCATGAGTGAAACGAGCAGAACCAGAAGTTCCTAATATTGAAACTAGATAAAAGGTGGATCTCAAACTTGCTATGCTTCTTCAGCTTTATTAAAATAAATATACATATATACATATATGTATATATACACTGTGTGTATGTATACATGTGTGTTTGTATTATAATGTAAGAAATAACACAAGAAAATAGCCCAGAAATTCTGAAAAGAGACATTGGTTATAAGACGGAACTCAAACCGACAGGTTTCATTTTTGAGAAACACAAAGAAACTAAAGAAGAAATAAATTTGTAGATCAAAAATCATAAAATAAAAATTAAGAATATATAGAAAGGGGAAAGAATTATGAAGAGAACAAAGTAAAGAAATTAGTCATTTAAATAATGGGAGAAGATGGAGAAAATTGATAATTTAAAGAAACTAAGATACAAATTAATAAATTGTGTAAAACATTAAAACTAGGGAAAAGGTCAACAAATAGCAGAAGTAGTGAAGTGGGGGAGGAGAGTCTGTGGAAGTTGGGTTTTATCAAGTTGTATTAAGAAAAACCAATACTGCAACAAAATACTAGCCTAAAAAAGGAATGGAAACTATTAAAAGTAAGAAATATTGTTGACACAAATTGAGGAAAATATGGAGATAATTAAGGTCATTACGTTATGCCTAAAAAAACCATAGACAACAAACTAATATCACTATTCAAATTATATTCTCTAAGCAGCATGACATCTACATCTATAAATTGAAGAATGATTTAGAATATATTAATACAATAATAACTGGAAACTTTAATGTTCCTTTCTCTGAATTTGACAAATTTAAAAGAAAAATAAACCAAAGAGAAAACATGGAATTGAACAAGTTGTCACAGAATTTAGATATTTAGAATAATTAATGATGCCTTCTGAATGAAAGCACTAAATTACATATCACACACTCACATGCACACACACACACACACACACACACACACACACATCATGACCAAATGAGAATTTTACAAAAGAAGAGCATGTATTGAGATGCGTAAAATTGGCAAATAAGTGTAAAAAAAATGTTTAGAGAACACAACACCATAAATAATATGAAGATTACTCAATTAAGGTGGTACAAGAACAATGGGAAAACCTAAATGGAAATTTAAGAATGAAATTACAAATAATTACTAAACAAAAAACAAATTTTATTTTAAAAAATAGGAACTAGATGAACAGCAATTATAATTAAGTCAATTTACCCAGATTTCTAAATTTTGCTCAAGCAATCTTCAGAGGATTTGCTGCATATATTAATGAAACGAAAAGGGATTTTTCATGGAAAATCATGTAACAAAATTAGAAAGTCAATAAATGAAAAGAATACTTGCAAATATTTTTGTCCATAAAGGTCCTTTCCCCATTTTTATTGTTTAAGGATACAGACCTAGTATTGCTGGGGAATAGAGGATGCACAGTATTACACTTCTTTCACAACTAGCTGCCTCTGCCTTTTTATTTTAGCTAAAGCATAATAGATTCTACTTTAGTTCTTTATTTTAACTATGTGTGTATGTTTCTGTTTCAAGTGTGTCTCTTGTAAACAACATATTGTTGGGCTCCGGTTTCTAATCCAATCTTCTATCCATTTCTCTTTTATGAATGAGTTCATCCCATTGACATTCACAGTTATGATTACTGTGTATTTCCCTCCATCCTATTTTCTTATAATTATCCTTCTCTTTTTTTGACACTGTCCTCAAAAGTTTGCTTTGCTTCTCACCATTGCTTTTTCCTTATACAAGACACTTCATTTCTAGACTCCAGGCATTTTCAGTAGATGCCTTCAATGCCTAGAATGTTCTCCCTCTTCTTCTCAGCCTCCCAGTCTCCCTAACTTCCATCAAACCTCAGCTAAAATTTCAATTTCTACAAATCTTTCCCAACTCCCCTTAATTCTGGTACCTTCCTTTTTGATCATTTCCAATTTAGCTTTGTCTATAGCTTGTTTGTACAAAGTTGTTTACATGTCCATTCCACCCCCCCCCCCCATTAGATAGAAAGCTTCTTGAGAGCAGGGACTGTCTTTTGGCATCCTTTGTATTTCCAGGGAAGTAGCATAATGCATGGCATGTAGTAAATGCATAAATGCTTATTGATTGACAAGTGATTCAAGTGTCAATAAAATATACAGAAGTTTATTCATTGTGTTATTACATATTACTGTCTATTAAAAATATTACTTGTATATCAGAATATGTATAATAATGAGTCAAATAATGTCGGTCAAAACATAACTATAAACAAAGAAAGCTGAACATTACTGGATGGTAACATGATGTAGTTCATAGAGTGGCTTCAGAATCAGGAAAACCTGGGTTCACATTCTGCCTCATATTTAACTGATTAATATCTCATATAAGTCCCAAAGATTGTCCGAACTGGTGTTGACCTATATTGGTAGTAAAAGTATCCTCATTAATATTTTCTGAGATATATAGGCACAGCATGCAGACTAAGGTATAATGCCTGCCTCTGAGGAGGTTATAGAAAACAGATTAATACACATGAAACCATTAAAGAGTAACACAAAATTGAAAGTCAATAAAGTACTAAATTGTTTGGCTCAGACAATAACAAGAGAGAGCCAAGTGGAAGGTACAGTCAGAGAAAGTTTCAATCCTATCCAGTCTATATTGGAACTAGATTCTGCTCTAGAATATCTCAGGTAGTTTTCTAGACTGTGTTAGAAATCTCCCTAATACCTGAGGCAGTACATGAAACTTTTAAATATTATCCATTGTTAGGAAATTTTCTTCCTCAGAATGAAGTTAAATTGCTTTTCTATACCCTCTATCTGATATTTCTAAGTTTTCTGTCCTCCATTCTCAGGGCCAAACAGAAAAAGTCTAATTCTTCTATATGATATTTTGCACACTATTGAAAAAATTATCAAGTCATCCCTATGTCTCACCTTATCGAGGTTAAACATCAACATTTCTTTCAAATGATGGCAGCATGGTAGTAGAATGCTAGGATCATCAATAGAAAACCATAAGTTTGGCAAGGGATCCATGTGGAGAAGAAAATGATGAGTTCAACACTCAGTAGGCTGAATTTGAGTATAGTTGGGTCAACATATCTGTGATGGAATTAGATATTCTGTGACTTTTGATGCTTAGCATATACTTGTACTTAATAAGCTATCTATATAGATATCACTATGTGAATAAAATGTAAGACAGTAGAAGATTCCTAGGAAACAGTAGCTTGCTTTCCACTGTCTTTTTTGTACTTTTACAATATAAATAGCATCAATGCAAACCACAGCCCCTTCATGACTTAGTAGACTGTCTTTGTGAGTCAATACAGCTAATCACTAGAGTAAGCATTCTGATCACAGCTCTCTCTGAAATTAGCGTGGCTAGTCATTAAACAATAGATATAGTATCTATCAACATATTCTTATCTGAAGCTTTTCCTGCTTGTAAGAACTGCCCAAATTTGTTCTCCTATGGTTTTACATTAAAAAATGGCATTCTCCATGCCATGATGCAGCTTTTCTGTGGTGGCTAAGAATTGGAGATTGAGAGGAGACTCATAAATTGGGGAATGGCTAAACAAGCTGTGGTATATGGTTATGATGAAATATTATTGTACTATAAGAAATGACAAGCAGGCAGAGTTCAGAAAAACCTAGGAAGACTCACATGAACTGATGAAAAGGGAATCAAGCAGAATCAGGAGGACAGAATTTGGAACTCAAAGTTTTAAAAAAAATGTTAAAAATTATTTTTACAATTTTTGCAACTGGAAAATAAGACATAAAGGCAATGGGGTATAGAAATCTATTTGCCCTATAAGAAAATAGAGGGGAAGAGAATAGGAGAAGGGAGGGTTAGATTAGGAGAAGAAGTAATCAGAATGCAGATGTCTTGGGGTGGGGAGAGGGAGACATGGGGAAAAAATTTAAAACTCAAAATCTTGTGGAAGTGAATGTTGAAAACTAAAAATAAATTATTTTTTTGAAAAATCAGAACATTGTATATAATAACAGCAATACTTTATAATAAAGCATTCATTGCAAATGACAGCTATTCTCAGCAATATAATAATTCAAGACAATCCCAAAGAACTTCTGATGATGCAGCATATCTGTCTTCAGAGAAAACTGATACTGTCTGAATACAAATTAAAACATGTTATTTCTTCTTTCTTTCTTTTTTGTTCTTTCTTTCACTTCTTCTTTATTTGAATCTTCTACAAAATGACCAATATGGAAATATTTTACATGATTGTATATGTGTAAACTATATCAGAATGATTACCATCTCAGTGAGGGGAAAGGGAAGGGAAGGAGGAAGGGATAGATTTTGGGACTCAAAACTTTTTAAAAATATTTTTAATTGTTTTAACATGTTTTTGGGGGAGAATTAAAGATATTTTTAATATAAAAATGAGAGTAATTTTTAAAGAAAAATAGCTAGAAAATAAATAAATTTATGAGAAAAAAAGAATTATTGGAATACCTGAAAGCCATATTCAAAAAAAGTGCATAGATAGCATATTTTAAGAATTATAAAAGAAAACTGCACTAATATCTTAGAACCAGAAGGAAAAATAGAAATTGAAAGAATCCACTGATCATATTCTGAAAGAGATCCCAAAATGAAAACTTCAAGGATATCAAATATAAATTACGTAGTCCTCAGGTCATAGAAAATAATGCAAAAAACTATAGAAAGATCATTCAAATACCGTAGATCAGATACCATCAGGATCACACAATATTTAGCAGTATCATGTTAAAAGAGCAGAGAGTTTGCAAAGGAGATATAATTATTTATTGGAATATCCTACTCAGCAATCCTTCAGGGAAAAAAATAATGGACATATAATGAAATAGAGGACTTTCAAACATTACTGACATAAAAAACCAGAGATGAATAGATCTAACATTCAAAGACAAGAATCCAAAGAAGCTATTAAAAAAAAGGAAAGCATAACAGAGAAATCATAAAATATTCAATAAGATTAACGTATATATATG
>JAQQSK010013739.1:0-11378 GCA_028658325.1 Potorous gilbertii
GGCTAATTCTGCTTTTGAAAGCATTCTTCTCCTCATTGACTTTTCGAACCTCTTTTGCCAATTGAGTTAGACTATTTTTCAAGGTGTTATTTTCTTCAGCATTTTTTTGGGTCTCCTTTAGCTAGGTATTGACCCGTTTTTCATGCTTTTCTTGCATCTCTCTCATTTCTCTTCCTAGTTTTTCCTCTACCTCTCTAACTTGATTTTCAAAATCCTTTTTGAGCTCTTCCATGACCTGAACCCATTGGATATCTATTTCAGATGTTTGGGATACAGAGGCCTTGACTCCTATGTCTTTACCTGATGGTAAGCATTGGTCTTCTTTGTCAGAGAGGATGGTTGGAATCATCTGTTCCCCAAGAAAGTAACTTTCTATGGTCTTATTTTTTTTCCCTTTTCTGGGCATTTTCCCAGCCAGTTACTTAACTTCTGAGAGTCCTCTCCACCCCCAGCCTAGATCTACCCAACTAGTACTTGGGGTCTAATATTCAAATGCTGCTCCACAGCCTCAGGGCTTTCAGTGGGGGCAGGGCTGCTATTCAATTTGAGCTTAAGTTCTGGTGCTCAGGTGGGGTCAGGGCTGCCTCCCAGGCTCAGTTCCCTCAGGGGCTTTATGCAGAGGCCTTCTGTAATGGAGCTGCTGCTGAGCTCCTGCCTGCTCTGGGAGCCTCTGGCCACCTGCTGCCTCTGCTGCTGCCTCCCGAGGGGGCCCAAGTCATAGAGACACCCCGCTCCCCTCTCAGCCCGTCCAGACATCTCTTTCACTGACCTGTGAGTCTGTGGGTGGAGGGACCTTCACGGCTGCTGAAGATTCTGTCCCTGAAGCCTGCTCAGATCTGTTCCTCCTCTCTGTGCTGCGCGGCCAGGGCAGGGCTGGGCTCTGCTCCCATCTGGTGCGTGATGGACCTTTGGAATCGGTTTTTCAGGGCTCTCAGGAACTGAAATCTCCTTCACACCATTGCTGTGTGGCTCCACTATTCCATAATTTGTTGGGAGTTCTTTTTATAGATAATTATGGGCTGGAGGTTCGGACCTAGCATATGTGAGTCTTTCTATTCCACCATCTTGGCTCTTCCCCCCTGGAGATCATTTTCTTTGGGAGTGGGAGTGTGAGGGTCTAAAAATTGTAGTGCTCCTGGGGTCAAGGGGCTAGGGCACTTTGACCTCTTACTTGCCTGCTAGGAATCCTCTCTGGTCTGAATCTATGCATGTTGGGTAGTCTGAGGTCAATACTAGTGGAACCTGGAAACTAACAAGAAATCTTTCACATTTTTTGGCTTGTTACGTTCCCTACTACAAGGAAAAGTGTGTTTAAGGTTTAAGTTTCAGTTTGTACGTAGGGTTTCACCAAAGGAGAGAACAGGAAGGTACTCAATATAAAGTATGAGTCAGGTATCATAATAGATACTCATTTCCTACAAAAGAAATACTAAATCCCAAACTCTTACAAGCAAAGAGTGACAAAAAGACTTAAAATTGGATTCAGTAATTTTACTGTTATTTGATAACTAAACCTCATCCCCCAAAGAAGTCAGTTTGCTGCTTTGTAGAACATGAATTACACATTTTAACTTGGCTCTGTACTGAACCATCAAAGGTGAATTCTACTGTCCTTCCAGGTTAGCTTTTGGGTTCTTTCTCTTGACAGAAGTCATGTTGTCTAATGCAATAACTTTCTCTGTGACCAGTCATTTCCACCCTTATGCCCCCAGACCTCTTTAATTCATGAAGCTACATTCAAGCCTGCATACTAGCTCAAGGTCCATCTTCACCTAGGATCAGTCAAAAGATGTAGAGCAGAAGAGACATCTAGGGCACATGTTCTTTGGTTGCATGTGCTTGACAGTTCTCCATTCTTTCTGGGATGGGAGAAAAGTTCAGAAGAAGAAGGGCTATTTGACACAAGGCACTCAAAGGAAGAAGAAAGATGTTGAAGTTATTCTCTTTTTAAAGGTCTAACTAATACATCAACTATTACTGCTCAGGAATTCCAGGTAAAGAAATGCTTCATCATCTCACAACACTAAGCTTTTTTATCACTGAGAAACCCAGAAAACAACCAAAGGCTTTGTTATCCCCAAAGTACCAAACTAGCAAGCATGGTTAATCAGAATCACATAGGTTTACCTTGTTTAAGCCCTGGCTACAAAGAGAAGGGAATCCTTGGTTTTCCACCTTTGCCATACTGTATTATAGAACAAGGTAGCCAGAGCAGAATGTACAGGAACTAAATGACTGATAAAGAACTGTATAATTTGCCAACAATAAATAGGAAAATATTTTTAATTTGCAGACTTCAACTCATATTGATTGGATTGTGTTTTATTGGCAAAGGAATTATCCTTTGCCATTTTAAAAGAGCAGCTTTATGAATCAGTGAAATTGTAGCAAACTTAGCCAAATTCTGTTCAGTACTATGCCAACAGAACCAGCTTTGCCATATACCCTGATTTTATACACACTTTAGACTAACTAAGACCATGCCCTGATGGCTTAGTCTACTCAGTTTTGGAACTACTGTTTGAGGTAACCTGATTTGGCAGTAAGTTATTGCAAACTCATAATCTACTAGAACTAACAGGCATTATACTGAACTATCAAGCTTCTCATACCATCCGTCTTTCTCAAACTTTTTTCCTGCCATCATTGTTGCTACTTTATTTCTCTCTTATTATCCTGTAATCAAATGAATATTACATTGCTTTCTGGAAAGGACATTGTAACACACTTTCCCTATGATTCCATTCATCATTCCTATGACTTCTCATACCAAAATATACTTCTCAGATGTCAGAGACTTTACTGTTTTGTTTGTATCCCCTGACTTGACATAGGGTTTGGCATATAATAAGTGCTTAATAAATAACTTTCATTCAAACAAAAATTTGCTAACATTGAAAACTTGTGAGTGCCAGGGAGGCTAGTGGGAATGGGGGGGAGAGGTTATTAATAAGTATCTAAAATTAAAAACGTTTAAAAATTGTGAAGTTTTTATACTCCTTTTTGTGATTTTAAACTGAATTAGAAAGGACCATTGCTTTCTATTATCCTCAGCATATGTGTTGTCATTTGTTCATTCAAGACAACAAAAGCTGTATTTCTACTGTGGGAATAATGCCAGTGTTAAGATCCAAAGGATTCTGTCACACATCCCTCTTCTCTACTTAAAGACTTCAATTTGTTTTATTACCCTTAGGAGGTATTGGAGTATTTCCTTAAAATGCTAATTGATAATTCTTCTTGGCAATGAAGCAAAGTTCAGCATTTCTTTTCAGGCATTATTCCCACCAGCTAAGGATAAATGTCCTTTGTCTGTGCAGACAAAAGAACCAAACAAGTGATTTATGGGAAACATAGGAAAAAAAACATAGTCATAAACATAGTCTAGACTGGACAATTTTTAAAAGGTTCTTTGAACACCAAGACTATGTTTCTTTTTTAGCAGAGTAGTTTTTTTCAAATGATAGGAAAAGCTCTTAGAACATTCCTTAGCTGTCAATACACTCTCCTAAGCAAGAGGCCAGTAACTGAGGAATTACCAGTTACTATTTTGTCCACCTATAATTCAATAGAAATAAAGAACCACCACAAAGAGTCTTCTGTCACATGGTGTGAATCTCAATATAGTGCCCAAATAAATCAAATTCTAGATCAGATATTTCAAACATCAAATGAATTTGACCACAAATGAATTTATAAAAATGTAATAACATTCAAACAATAACTTATACATACCAAATAGTTGTTTCTTTGGGGCAGAGCCAATGGTGTAAAAGTTCTAACATTAAAGATAGTAGTATCATTTGAAGATATTTTCCCCTTTTGTGACTTTAAAAAAGGTTAGAAAGAAGGAGCTTTATTTCTGATTATCTCCCGAATATGTGTAGCTTTACAATGTCTGGTGCTGTTTACTTGACAAGTTTTATTGGTATGCTCAACCAAGAGGAAAGCCCCAGTCACTGGGGAACGCAGAAATGAATATTTTCTATATACACGTCTTTCTCTATTCTTTCTTTCTTTTTTTCTTTGATGGTGAGAGAATCTATTTCATCTTAAATCTCCTGTCAACCATAGCCTTCATTTCTTACAAAAAGACAATGAAATTAACATAATTGTTGTATGTTTGATTCATCAAAGAAATCACTTTCTTACACACATATTTGTTTCCAAGGAACTGGGAACTGAACAAATTTTAAACCGAACAGCCTCAGTTCTCACCTTGGATAAGACACTGAGCTCAATACTCTTAGAAATTGAATAGTTTATTCCTTGGGGACAGGAAAACTTTGCTTAGTTGCCACATTCTCCCCTCTGCTCCCCCACCTCTCTCTGGAGAGAAAAGTGAAAAAGGAAACAGATGAGAATATTCCTAAACATGACACTGCCATGAAGTGTAAGCCCTGATTTGAAACTAAACTGTAGTCCTTCCAGTATCACACAACAGCAACATGATGGATTCACAAAGTGGCACTTTGTCACAGGAAAAATACAAGTATCACGAGTAGCTACTTTAACCTAAATTACTAACCTAAATATTAAGTCCCAAATGTGGCATGCGCTAATACTAAGTTAGCTGCTTTGCACAGCAAGCTTAGATGAGAAAACTCTCAGCAATCCCACTTCTTGTTTTCACTCTATTTTTAAAAACTTGGTTGATACAGTTATATATATATGTATGTATGTTATGTTACATATCATGGTTCTTACACTGTTCCATATGTTAACATGTAGCATCATCTAGCACCTACTACATATTGGGCACTTTGCTGAGTGCTGGGAATGCAAAGACAAAAGTCAGGTGGTCACTGCCACGAAGGAGTTTGCCTTTGCTTGGGGAGAATATTATACATACATAAATAAGGAGAAAGCGTATTAAAAATAAATACCACATAATTGGCAGAGAAGTGAATCCTAACAATGGGGAGATCAGGAAAGACTTGTAGTTCATTAAAACCTGCAGATCTTTTGCACATTAAGTGTAGCCTAGTCATGCTTAACTTAGCGTAGCACCCACCTGGACATGTGCAATGATATTTTGAAACTTAATGTACCAAACTGATATCTGATCTAAGTCTAAAGGCCACATCATACAATATTTAGAATTTAAACAAGAGGGAAGAATAGAAATTTTTTTTTAAACTGTGTACCAAGTGGATACAAGATCTAAATATAAAAGGCTACATCTTCTACTCAGAATTTAAGCAGGAGGAAGGGAAAGAGAATTGTACTGAACCAATGACTGAATCATTTTCTTCTGGAGAACAAAAATGGCATACATGAAGAAATACAGTTTCACTCATTAATGTTATTACTTGTTCATTAAAATCTTACTCTGATACATCGTGAAGCTTCAAAAGTGAACAGGGATTCTCAAATTTCCATGGAACTGGAGCTCTAGAGGGTCCTATTAAGGTAGAACATCTTTTAATACAAGTTCAGTGATGGACTATATTTCTGTTGTAGAAGAAATTGTCTGAATTAAGCAAAGCTCATCTTCAGAAAGTTAAGAATCACATGATTTACCCTAGCAATTATTGAAAAATTGTACTCATTACTGGAGGAGCCACACAAATAAACCTAAAGATCTTTAAAGTATTATTGTGCATTAGTATATCACAAAATACTTGAAAACACGACATATATATATATATATATATGCACGCAATACATATATGTGTATATAATACACACACAAATATACATCTAGATATACATATGTATACATGCATGCATATCTATATGTATGGGAAAATAAACATACGTATTATATACACACATATAGTACATATACACAAATATAAAATATACATTTTGTTTATGTATGTGAGCATGATCCCATTTCTCAAGGAGAATTTTTTTACTTACTTTTCTTATTATATCATCTTTAAAAATGTCTTTGCTAAGATCTATTTGGTAAACTGCTCGAATGTCAATGGAAAGCACACCAGTGGAAGTTTTCAAACTATAGTAGTTGAAATAACAATTCACAGGTTCATCCTTGGTAAATAGAGTAATCCAAGGTAGCAACCACCTTCTGGGAACCCAACATATGAGAGCAAGTATATGTTCTGCCCCTTGCTATTTCTCCAAATAAAAACTTAACAGAATTTTTGGTTGGGTATCAGTAGGATATCAACTCTCATAGGTTCAAATATACTTATGAGTCTAAACTACTTAAACAACACCTTGTACTATGAAATATCACCCAAATTAAAGAAAGACTCTTCCATTCATATGGTTTTAGATGTCCATTTTTTGCCATACATTAGTACTATATTTTGTGAGAGGCTTTCTAGCACCTATTGCTATAATCATGTGGGGCTTTTAAATTTGATTACCTAAGCTAATTATTTACCTAATGTTGAACTACTTTGTACCCATCTTTGTTATAATGAATGACCTTTGGGATGCATTTCTCTTATTCAGTGTTTGCTATGTCCAGCACTTCTTTTTCAGAAGTTGTGATGTATAAGGATTCTGCCTAGTTGTTAAAACATTGTCTCTATAGTTCTTATTTTTTCTTACTATTTTTCCACCATATTTTTCATTGCCTTCAACTATTGCTACTTTTGGAATGAAGTCCCTCAAAATATATGTTGATTAATTTGGAGTCAAGTCCATAAATAATTACACCGAAAATTAATACAAAATAAATGCAAGATAATTTTGGTATGAAGGACATAAAGGTCCGGGAAGAAACAAAAAAAGTGATGATTCAACCAAGTTTTTGAGAAAACAAGAAAGTCTAGCAGACAGTGAGGAGAGTAAAATCTAGCTTTGGGGGACAGCCAATGCAGAAATAGAAGAGGAGGTAGGTTATGATATGTGAGCAACAGTAAGGAGACAGTTTAGCTGGAGCGCAGATTGTGGGAAGGAGTAGTAATATATAAGTGACTGGCAAGGTAGATTGGGGCTATGCTGTGAAGAGTTTTAAATGCAAAATAAATGAGTTTATATTTGATCAAGGAAGCAATAAGAATCCATTGAATTTTATTGAGTATGGAAGTGACATGATCAGGCCTGCACTTTAGGAAAACTCATTTCAGGAGTTGTATGGATGAATGTACACATTGAGAGGTTAGAAACCTGAGCCAGGGAAACCAGTTAAGAGGATTACTGCAATAGTACCAGCAGGCAAAAAGTCTCAAAAGCCTTGTAAGTAGAGAAAAAGAGCTGTTGGAGAGAAAGAGTAGAAGTGTCAAGATTTAGCAACTGATAGGACATGTGGGATGAGAGAAAGTGAGGAGTCAAGGATGCTGTCAGATTTTGAATTGGGTGTCTTAAAAAGACAGTAGTACCTCTTAACAGAAATAAGAGGGCACAGAAGACGGGAGAGTCTGAAAAAGAACTTTCTTTTACTGTTCCATCTATCTTTTAAAAGAGATTATCATTAAAACAAGAAAAGAAATTTTTAGTTTTTCTGCTTTTCACAAAGAGATACCTCCAAGAGATGTCTAGATAGTTGAAGTCTTCCATCAATTATCTCATGACTCAGTGCCATACTTGTGATCAGTTTCCCAGGTGAGAAGCCTGGGAAGAAGTTTCTTCTTACCTCTCCAAAAATTCTGTAGGAGATGCCGATGAAAACGTATATCTGTCTCTATGTGTGTTGGTCTTTGCCTTCATGTTCTTCATCCCATAAGCTCTACTATGCTTCACGGATTTCTTCACACGACTTTATCTTCTTAAGATATAACATCACACTACTGCCTACTTTACCTATCCTATTTCATTTAAATAGAGAACATTCCTCTAGTGTCTTGAATTTCACTGTTTCAGTAATATCTTTGAGGTTAAGTCTTCCTTCTTGCATTATGCTCTCTAGATCATCTTTCATATTAATCAGACTTTATACATTCAAAGAAATACCTGTGAAGCCATAAATTTTCCCAATAATTCTTTTCTGGGATTTTTGTCTTCTGTGAATTTCTTAGTATCTCAAATGCTATCCTTACTACCCTGTAGATGTTTTCTTTGGTATCTAATTTCAAAGATACATGTACATACATTTATACATATGTGCATGCTAGTATGTGTGTGTGTGAGTGAGACAGAGAGAGAGAAGAAAAGAGAGGAGAGCATATATCTCCATTCCCTTTTCTTTTAGTTTAATGCCATCTCTAATGCCTTATTTCAGTTGAAATAACCATTTATGATTTTTTTCATCAATCCATGATACCCTTGTCTGATGTGCAAAGAAAGTAAAAACATCACATTTGTATAGAATGAAATTTTGACTTTTTAGCATGTCCACTGTTCAGAAGGGTCTCATGTCTTACAATGCCACCTCTTTGCAAACTGACCTAACTGGTATAATTTAAGTTTAAATCGACCTAATGATTTTAATTCAGAGTCAATCTGACCTACTTAGTTTAATTCAAATGACTTAGACATTCTAGAAGGTCCTTCTATTTACCACTCTTCTCAAATAAATCACACTATTTTAATCCAAGAGAAAGCACAGAGTATAAGTTTCTAATAAGTAGAGATAGGTGACTGCAGACATCCCATCATCTAAGTCATTGATAAATGACAGTACTAAAACTGGTAGGAAGACTGTGGTTTCAAACTATCAACAAGCCTTTATTACATACCTACTATGTGTCAGACACCAGGTTTCATTCCAATGTATCCCCAATAGTTTTCACCCTCTCACCGTAGCTTCTAAGGCATAACAGCCTACAATTACGTTGGGTTTCCACATTTTTAACTTCATAATAACGTTGTAAATAAAACAGATAAACTGATATTATCTCCACTTTGCGCATGAAGAAACTGAGGCCCAAAGAGGCAAAGTCAATTGCCCACAGTTACACATTTATAAGTAACAGAGCCCTAAATAGAATCTACTACACCACAGGGCAAATGACATGTAAAAGGAAGAAGAATTCAAAGAAGATGGGGCCTTCAAAGAACCATCTTTTTTTTTTCTTTTTTTTTCTTTTTAACAAAGAACAGTCTTCTGAAAGCACTTTTGTTCTTCTATTTTAGGTCTTGGCCAGAGTTTAATCTTTCGTTAAAAAAAAAATTATAAGTAACATCAGTATCTTCTGCTACAATCTTCTCACAAGATAACTGTCAAAACTTTACAAATCTATTTCATGAGATCTCAGATGGTCAGTAGCTGAATGACTCATATCTGCAAAACTATAGTAAGATAAAGATAAGATATAATAAGATAAAGTGGTACCAAAGTAACACTCGAATACCAGTAACTGTCACACAGATTCTTTCAGGCATTAGGGCATCAGTTATGTTACAGCTGCCTCCCCTCTCCATCTCATCCCACCCCACCCCCCACGAACTTCAGGAGGCAAGTGATACTAGGAAAACAAAAACTAATGATGGCAATTCCAAGTTATTTTTCATATTTATGCCCTTCTGAAAGACTCTAACCAACATCTGCTGCTCCTTATAAACTCTCCTTCCCAGAGCAATTCTCAGTTTTCAGAACAGACCTTATTGATTTGAATTACTTCACCAGTCTCTAGACAAGTGACTAGAGGAAGTTATTTGACCTTTACTTTCTGACAGGAGGAAAAGCACAAAGCTAACGATATGCCAGCAAGCAATTGTCAGCACCTTGAAAGAAAGAGAAAGAGAGAAAAAGGGCAAGGGATCCAAACAAACCAACCCAAGGAAACAAGCCTGTGATAGCAAATAAGTGATTTTTAACACACTCCACCTTGCACCCGGTAGTACTTAATAAACGGTAAATAAAAGCAGAAGGCTGTGAATTTCAAACATTTTAAAGGTCAGGCAACATTTCCAACATATGATAGGTTTTGTTTAGCTCTTTTCCAAACAGAGTCACTTAGAGCATATATTCTCCTCTTCTACGGAGAAGGTGAACAGATACTTCTCCAAAAGTTTAGGAGTGTAGTTTCTTTTCATTACCAGTTAATGGAATGTTATGTTTCCTCCTTTCTATAGCTGTATGCCAAGTGCAATTAAAGTTGAGTCATCCTTCTTTGCCGTCAGATTTGGAACGTTCAGTTCTAATATTTTCATTTCATACATATTACAGTGTTGCCTTTTCTTCACCTGGTAAAAAGCAAAGAACACAAAAACTTGAAAAAATTAATCAGCATTTCTAGAGATTTGCTCTTTCTAAAGGTCTTGAACAAGGGTGAGGTTTTTTTTGGTTTTCTTTTGTTTTGTTGTTTTGTATTGTTCTGTTTTATATAAATTTATTTATTATTTATTTAACTTTTTTTTACATTCATTTTCACAAAATTTTGGGTTCCAAATTTTCTCCCCATTTGTCCCCTCCCCCTCCCCAATACACTGAGCATTCTAATTTCCCCTATCACCCATCTGCCCTCTCTTCTAACATCCCTCCCTTCCCTTGTCCCCATCTTCTCTTTTGTCCTGTAGGGCCAGATAAATTTCTATTCCCCACTACCTATATTTCTTAATTCCTAGCAGCAAGAACAATACTCAATAGTTGTTTCTAAAACTTCGAGTTCCAACTTCTCCCCTTCCCTCCCTCCCCACCCATTCCCTTTTGGAAGGCAGGCAATTCAATAAAGGCCATATCTGTGTAGTTTTGTAAATGACTTCCATAATAGTCGTGTTGTATAAGGCTAACTATATTTCCCTTCATCCTATCCTGCCCCCCATTGCTTCTATTCTCTCTCTTGATCCTGTCCCTCCTCGAGTGTTCACTTCAAATTGTTTCCTCCTCCCACTGCCCTCCCTTCCATCATCCCTCCGATCCTGCTTATCTCCTCCCCCACTTTCCTGTATTGTAAGATAAGTTTTCATACCAAAATGAGTGTGCATTTTATTCCTTCCTTTAGTCGAATGTGATGAGAGTAAACTTCATGTTTTTCTCTCAGCTCTCCTCTTTTTACCTCCACTAAAAAGGCTCCTGCCTGTTTCTTCTATGAGAGATAATTTGTCCCATTCCAATTCATCCTCTCTCCTCCCAATAAATTTCTCTCTCACCATTTACCTTAATTTTTTTAATATATGATCCCATATGATCCCATCCTATTCAATTTACTCTGTGCTGTCTCTGTGTGTGCTTGCATGTGTGTATATGTGTGTATGTGTGTGTGTGTGTGATCCCACCAACTACCCAGATACTGAAAAGTTTCAAGAGTTACAAATATTGTCTTTCCATGTAGGAATATAAACAGATCAACTTTAGTAAGTCCCTTATGACTTCTCTTTACTGTTTACTTTTTCACGCTTCTTCTCATTCTTGTGTTTGAAAGTCAAATTTTCTTTTCAGCTCTGGTCTTTTCATCAAGAATGCTTGAAAGTCCTCTATTTCATTGAAAGACCATATTTTCCCCTGAAGTATTAGACTCAGTTTTGCTGGGTAGGTGATTCTTGGTTTTAGACCTAGTTCCTTTGACTTCTGGAATATC
>JAQQSK010013740.1:0-11378 GCA_028658325.1 Potorous gilbertii
CTTGGGGAGGGGGATGAAAGGAGAGAGAAAAAATATGAAACTCAAAATCTTATAAAAAGTGAATGTTGAAAAACTACCTTGAGGCAAAATGCCTTCCACATCCCGAGAAAGAACTATGGAATTTGATCGCAAAATGAAGACCATTTTATTTTGTATTATGTTTTGCTTTATTATTTCTCCCATTCACTTTAATTCTTCTGTGCAACATGACTAAGGTGAAAATGTATTTCATAGGAATGTATGTGTAGAACCTATATAAAATTGTATGGGGGGAAAATCTAAGACATATGTGATTGTAGAACACTGAAAACAAAATAATTTAATTTTTAAAAAGTATCTTTACCTGAAAATGGAAAAAAATTTCAAAAAAAAATAGATAATAAAACAATAAAGTACTGATTTGTTGCCAAAAAAAAAAATGAGCTGGAGAAGGAAATGGCAAACTACTCCAGCATCTTGATCAAGGAAACTCCAATGAAGAATCAGACATGACTGAAAAACGGCAGAATAACAGAGATCTCTTTGAAGAACACCGTGCATTAAGACACAATTAAAGCCTACTTTGAAAGCATATCAGTTTCTAAATAATAAAGACAAGATTCTTGTCAATAGTAATACATGGTTGGAACCATGAGTCCATCAGTGTGGATACTCAAGCACTAGAATGGAATTCAGAGGACCTGGGTTCAAATCCTACCTTGGCCCCGTTGGGTATTATTTTACAAAACCCTGTACAAAGCCCTTAATCTCTATGCATCCCAGTTTCTTCATCTATTGAGAGAGAGAGAGAGAGAGAGAGAGAGAGAGAGAGAGAGAGAGAGAGAGATTGGACTACATGATTAACAAGATCTAAATTCTACATGCAATAATTCAATTCAAACTATGCAATAATTCAATTCACTTTGATAAATATTTCTTAAGGACCTGCTGTGTGCCAGGCACTGTGCTATGCACAGGGAATACAAATGAATACCAGCAGAAAGATAGCCCCTGACTTCAAGGAGCTTATAATCTAATGGAGGCACACAATACAAAGAAAGGTTGGGGTGAGGAAGAGACACAAGGGGTATCTTGTTCCATAGAGCTGAAAGCAAACAGAGTTGCAGATGGAGACTGGAGTGAGCTGGAAGACTAGCCCTCCATAATGGAAGACTTTGGAGTATCTTAGAGCTCTACCCTCCAACCAGAGAGTAGATTTGGAGCTGGGAGGGACCCCAGAGGCCAACTAGTTAAATCATCTAACTTTACAACTGAGGAAACTGAGGCTTAGGTAGGTTAAGTGAGTGAAATAAAGTCTAAGGACCCATAGTTAGTGAGTGGCAGAGTCAAGATTCCTATCCTGGGTCTTCTTGGGTCACCCAATCCAGCACCCTTTCCATCCTTATCATCCTTTCTTCTCAGAGGAATGATACCTTCAACAATGAAGGTTGAAGCTCTTCCACACTTTCCCATTCTGTATGATTCGCATTTTTTTGTGAGTGCTTCACAAAGTATTCATGCACCACTTTACCCTGAATTGCTTTACCCTTTCTTTCTTCTCCTATTCCAAGGGTAACCACGTAGTACACAAGATGTCCATCCACCATCCCTCATGCACATGCCACCTCTTCTTCTGGTTAGATCTATTCTGGAATGTGTCTTTCAAACTACTTCTCCTATTTAAGTTGATCCTTCAATGGAACTGGTTCTCTCCACTGTGGGTGTTCCCTTCAGTGGTGCAAGTAGCAACCCATATCTTCTCATCCAGAGTGACCTTTGTCCACATTCTGTAAATCTTCCCCAGGAGGTCCTCCAAGACTCCTCTTCAAGACCTGTTGACATTGAATGAATGCCAGTGCGGTAGAAGAATTGTCAATCATCCTTAAAGATGTAGTCTGATGTAGTGGATAGGGCACTGGACTTGGATCTGAAAAGATCTGGGTTTAAGTCCTGATTCAGTCACTTGCTGGCCATGGATAAATCACTGAACTTCTCTGTGCCTCAGTTTCCTCATATTCAAAATGAGAGGGCTGGTCTCCATGCCCTCCAAGGTCCCTTCTAGCCTTCCATTAGTGAGCCTAGGAGCCTCTTATTGTCTCTACATGAGCCACTTCCCCTCCTTCTCTGCTTTTCTGGTCCTGCTCCTTTCTGAGAACACACCTCCCTTTGGCACCATTCTACATGGATAATAGATGAAGTCTCCTGAGTCAGGAAAGCTAATAGCAGCAAGAGTGTTTGTTGTCCAGACCATGGTATGTAGTTGGATGGACAACACCTCAGGATGATCCATCAACACATGGTTCTTGGACAGATATCACAGACAGACAATGAACTAGACCCAAAATTGAACAAGAAGAAAAGAATGAAGTCGGCTGGATGTGGGAAACTTGTTCTTGTTCCGTCATTTCAGTCATTTCCAACTCTTCATGACCCCTTTTGGGGTTTTCTTGGCAAAGATACTGGAGTGGTTACCATTTCCTTCTCTAGTCCATTTTAGAGATAAGGAAACTGAGGCAAACAGGGTTGAGGACTTGCCCAGAGTCACACAACTAGTAAATATCTGAGGTTGGATTTGAACTCAGGCAGTTGAATCTTCCTCACTTTAGGCCCAGTCCATTGTTCCACCTAGCTGTCCCCTGAGAAATTATACAATACCTTTAGGGACAGAAGCTTCTCCCTGAAATAAAGGCCCTTTGCTTTAACAATACTCTTCTCATAATGAGGTGTGGCTCGTAGATAGAGCTTTTGACTCCAAGTCAAGCGTTCTTAAGACTGCATCATGCTGCTTGTCAGATTCTACTTTTGTATAAACATTTATAGGCTCATAGATCTAGCACTAGAAGGGACCTCAAAAGCCATCTCATCCAACCCTCGAATTTTACATGTAAGAGGGGTGTCCCACACCCCAATCTCAGTTAATGTAACTAACAAGGTATTCTCCCAACACCTTTATCAAGAAAGAACTCCCTTCTATCCTTAGATTTAAATTCAGAATCAGTCAGTCACACGAAAGTACAAATGAAGTGTGGGGAAAGTCTTTAATCAATTTGATAGGAAGGATATACTTTGAGCCACAGGAAATGGTTAGGATTGATTGGAAGAATTAGACATACCTCAGGGTCCATGAATATCAGAGAAGATACTCAGGCAGTGAAACAAGAGGGGTCCTATCTCTCTTCCCCTGCCCCATTTTGAACAAAGATGACCTTATGAACTTGGGAAGATGGGGTGTCCCATCACAGCCCTCAGGAGCAACATCTCTCCAGCATCAGTGACTGATGGCCCTGTCTGCACTGGGAATGGAAAGATAGAATGAAGATAAACTAGACTCCTTGAGGACAGGTAGCTTACAATTCTACCAGAGGACTGGCCTTGGGCTCTTTGTAGAGAGACCTCTAAGGGCCTCATTTTGAGGACTCCATAAAGGCCACAAAAACTTTCCAATAATGTAAAGCTCTGAGCCTACCCTTTGGCTACGTGAGTTCTCTCATTTTAAAGTTCCTGCTAAATGAGAACCTTATGAGTCTGAGGATAAAAGAAATATTTAAATTGAGAATTCTTACTATATCACCTCAATAAATACCCCTTTCTGATTTATATGAACTGATGCTGAGGGGAGCAGAACCAGAACATTGTACTCAGTCACAGCCACATTGTCCAGTGACTAACTTTGAAAGACATGGCTCTTCTCAGCGATGCAATGATCTAAGAAAACTCCAAAAGGCTCATGATGGAAAATGCTATCCACAGCCAGAGAAAGAATTACAGTCTGAACGCAGATCGAAGCATACTATTTGCTCTCTCTCTTTTTGGTTTGTTTTGTTTCTTCTTTCTTGTGGTTCATTCTGTTGGTTCTAATTCTTCTTTGAGACATGACTAAGGTGAAAATATGTTTAAGGTGAATGTATATGTAGAGCCTATATCAGATTGCATGTCATCTTGGGGAGGAGGGAGAGGAGAGAGGTGAGAAAATTTGGAACTCAAAAGCTTGTGGAACTGAATGTTGTAAACTAAAAATAAATAAATTTTTAAAATAAAAACCCCTTTCTAATGAACTCTTGCTAGCTAGTAATGAATGGAGAGTACATTGGGTGGGAACTCATGAATGACAGTACTTAGAAATACCCCCAACCCTCCAGGATTACTCCTGGAACCAAGGAAAGAAGTAATCAACTGCTCTTTAGAGACAAGCTAATGATATAAATGGAGTCTGGGAGAGTGAGTAGGGGAGACAGGCTACATGGAGTTGAAGAAACTAAAGACCAGGGAAGTAAGAAACTCACCCAAGGTGACAAAGACAATAGGAATCAAAAGGTTTGGTTTCAAATCCAGCCTCTCTGTCTCTTTCTATTGTCCCTCAAAACCAGTCATTTGTGGGTTTTCCCTCAGCTGCAGTCTGGTTGGTCACGGTTTTGTTGAACACAGATTTTAGCTTAATTCTGGATCATTCCCTCTTTTCAATAGGAATCAATAACAATGGGAAAGTGAAACTTTCGTGTCTACCACATTGATAATAGCCTGATAATTGAGGTCCGTCCCTTCCCTGTCCATGACTGTGATCCAGGGCAAATCAAGAAGAGCTTCAGAATGTCAGCTACCCTGGTGTCATCAGTACAGGAAAGATAAGATGTTCCAGGGATGATGGGAGAGTGAATAAATGTGAAATCCCACAAACCAAAGGTGGAAGGGATTCCAGTAGTTCCCTGAGCACTGACTCATTGCTTCTGACACACATCGTCTGTGTGACCCTTGCCAAGTCACTTTGGGCAGCTAGACGGCTCCATAGATCAAGCACGGAACTTGGAATTTAGGGAGACCTGAATTCAAATCATATTGCAGACACTTACTAGCTGTGGTGATCCTGGACAGGTCACTTAACTCCTCTGTTCCTTAGTTTCCTCATCTGTAAAATGGGGTTAATAAAAGCATCTCTCTCACAAGATATATCTGTAAAGTGCATTGCGAGCTTGATGATGCTATGTAAATGCTGGTTACTACTATTATTTACTCCAAACTATACCCCAAAAACAAACCCCATTGAACCAGACCCAGCACATTGTGATTCAGCTTTTGCCGAAAGACTTCCAATGAGATCTTGACCTCTTGAAGTAGTCTATTCCACTTTTGGAAAGCCCTAAGTATTCCGAAACTTTTCCTGACTTCCATCCCAAGTTGTCCCCCGTGCATCCATGACTCCTGGTTCTATTCTCTGGGACCAGGCAGAATAGTCCAAGCCCCTTCCAAGTGACAGCCCATCAGATACTAAAAGAGAGAAGTAGGGTGCCATATTTAAGTCACGGCAAGGGTGACCCTGGGGAGAGGAAGCATTTTTCAAAAAGAAAAAATGAAAATTGAAAAATTATCATATGAATTTGATTGAAAAAAATTATATGCTGTTTGAATAATGAGGAGAGTGAAAACATACTATTCTCCCTTTTCTCCCTTTATTAATGAATCAAAATTCACACAGATGCAATTGTTAAAAGTATATATAAGAACCTCTTAAATATAATTCCCATTTTTACCTGTCACTCTCCTTTTATAAAATGGGCATTTACATTAAAATAGTATCACGTAAAATGGAATTTTACTACATTTCAGTTCTTTAAAATCATGAGGCCCTCTGGAAAAATCAGACATAATATGGTTTTGCCCATAGATATTTTAAATGAAAGAAAATAGGAAATATCAATGGATAGAATGTAAAATATGTTCCAGGTAAAGAAACTGAGCAAGCAGCTGAAATGGAGATATCCTTCGCTGTGACCAGTGGGATCCCAGAGTGAAGGAGCTGATGGGAAAGGATGGCTCCAGAGCCAATGTGGGAGGAGGGCAGTGGGGAAGGGAGGGAGGGAATGGCAGCATCTAAACCCCCTAATGTCAAATTCCTTCCACCAAAGCAGATTGGCTAGTGCTTGCATATCCAAGACTTAAAAAATGTCTTGGGGCACTAACCAGCAAAGAGGCTTATATTTTATTTATTTATTAAGTTTGCCCAGCTCTTTGCAAATATTACCTCCTAACAACCCCTGGAGGGAAGCGCTGTTATTATTTCCATTTTGCAGATAAGAAAACTGAGGCAGACAGGGGTGAAGCGACTTGACAGAACTGCCAGAAGAGCACAGCTAAGAAGTGACCTGGGTGATATTTAAACTCGAATCTTCTGACTCCAGTCCCAGCGTTCTAAGCACCCCCCCGGCTGTTCTAAAGGATTGCCAAGGGTGACAGAAAAGCAGGATCCGACTTTCTTAACTTCAGGGGAGGCCCTCTATCCACTCCATCACATTCCCTCTCACAACGAGACTTAGGGAAGTGAAAAAGCAAATGGACGAGCTGGAGCGATTCACCAAGCAGGAATCGTAATGTCATGAACAGAACTGCCATTAGACCGAAATCTTTTTTTTTTTCAAAAGACAGACACCAGCAAAGAATAATGGGAGAGAAATGGGAACAAAATCACATCGATAACTGAAAGGGGGAAAATACCCTCTCCAAAGGAAATAGGAAGAAAAATGGGACTGGCCGAAGAATCAGGAAAGGGCGTGCAGAGCAAAGCTGGATTTATCACCTCGCTGCGTGTCACTTTCAAATCGTACTTTTGAAGGGGGCACAAAAAAAGGCATTGAAATTAAAAGCTTTAAGATGTTGTGAAAGTGGAATTTAGTATCAGATGGCTTTGGAATGGAATTTTTTTTCCACTTCAAAATGCTTATGTATCTTTAAGTTACATACACACCTCTGCATATACTTGCTCCCTCTATGTCCACACGCAAACACACACACACACACACACACACACACACATTTCCTCCCTCCACCACTCCCCAAGAAAATTTTAAAAGAGGGAAAAAAAACCAGAGAAACAAAAGGTATTAACAAGCAGGTTTTTCTGGGTCACATCTAGAACCGCTCTTAACGTTCTCCACGGCACACACATTCCTTCCTCCAAGCAGGATGACTGAGTTTGGCTCACTGGTCTCCATTGATATTTAATAACATGGCCAAGTTTTACTTAGTGCCTGGGTGGCTTAGTGCATAGAACATTAAACTTGGCCTGAGTCTAAATCTTGTCTCAGACACTTTACCTGTGTGACCTTGGACAAGTCCTGCTCTCAGTCTCCACTGTAAAGTGGAGATGAAGTAAGGAGTATCTGCTTCATAGGGCTGTTATAAGGAGCATATGAGAATATATGTAAATATCTTCACAGATCTTAAAGTACTATAAAAAATGCCAGTGTAGTAAAGGGGTTAGAGAGCCAGCACTAGAATGAATGCAGCGGTCCCTTTGGGGTTGCATGAGGGAAGGGTCCTCCCATGAGGACCTATTTAACCATCTGCTCAGAAGAACTGCATGGGTTCAATCCTTGACTTCTCTTGTTGCTGGCCTCAAGATATAAGGAGAACTCTCTGAGTTCTAGAAGGTCAATGGCAGAGGGACTGCCCCACTCCCCCCAATCAACCCTCTGAGTGAATGAGCTCATAGGCAGGTTTGGATGGAATGGACACAACTCCTTCCTGCTTCTGTCTTCTTTCTTCCAGCACAGGGCCTTGTAAAATCTTGGAAGGTGGCTAAAGTCTTCTCCTTCCTGGGCATCTGAGCATCAGCTGGATACTGGTTCCCAGAACAATTACAGAAGCATGTGGCAAAGGCAACAGAGTAGATACTTTTTTTTTTAAAGCATGTTGGACTGAACTAAATTGAAGGCTACGCCATCAAAGCCCAACCAGGTTCTATTTAGCTGAAATGTCTTGAAGTACAAAGCCTCAGCTCCAGACCTCACCTGGTGTCCCAGATGCTCAGCAGCAGCAGGAATAGCCTCTATCTAAGGAATCCTTTGGCCAAGATAACCTATAGCACAAAAGTTCTCTAAAGGAGCAATGGGTAGAATTTACAAAAGATTCAACTTAGTCTTAATGACAGAAGAAACTTCCTTACAATTAGAGCTGCCCAATAATAGGATGGCTTCCTCCTTCTTGGAGTTCTATGAGCAAAGGTTTATGGATATTTGTTGGGATGTTCCAGCGGGGCTTCCTTTAGGGTATAGGTTGGACAAATGGTCACTGAGGTCCCTTTCCACTCTCAAATTCTGTGATTCTGAAAAAAAGAAAAGGTGCGTGAAAGGCAAAGGACAGGACAATGAATTAGCTGCAAGCTTGTCCAGCTAGATGTCTGGATCTGATTCAGACACGAAATGAGAAAATGAATGTAAGGCACTTTCTAAACTTGAAAAAACAGTATGTTAGTTTTTATTGTACATGTTATTGATGTCCACTCTCTGACAAAGGAACCAGAAGGAATGGAATGAATTCTCTCATACCACTACAGTTGGGTTATATGACTGAAGTCCTAGAAAGAAAGATAGATTTCCCAATTACTTCTCATGAGTCAGTTTCCCAGTGGAAGAATCTAGTTAATAGATGCAAAGTGCATCATCCATTCCTTCAATGAATATTGATTAAACACCTACTATGTGCTATGCCCTGGAGCTACAAAGACAGAAACAAAGCAGTCTTGTCCTCTAGTGGGGAGTGGAAAAAAGAGAAATAAGCCCAGCTTATAAATATGCCAAGTAAATAACAAGATATTCGAGAGTAATACAGGGTCATTTATGGGAAGGGCATCAGCAATTGGAGTTGAGAAAATAAGCTTCATGAAGGAGGTACTACAGGAGTTAAATCTTAATGAAAACTAAGGTTAATAGTAAGAAAAAACAGTATTATAAAATAAAACATAAATGTATAGTATATTTATAACAAAATAAATAGAAATATGTAGCATATTTTACACATAAATATAAAATGATGATAATGAAGATAAAGATGTTGATGATGATGATGTTAATAAAGATGATGATGATGATGACAGTAGCTAGCATTTCTACAATATTTTAAGGTCCACAAAGTGCTTTATGGAAAGAGTATTTTCCAGGTATGAGGACAGGCTATACAAAGGTCCTGAGGTGGGAGACTGAATGTCATATACAACAAACAAAGGTAGATCAGTGTGACTGGAATATCAAGTGCATAAGGGGAAGTCAGGTAAAATGAGTCTCAAAAAATGCTTTATCTTCTCTCAAGATTTGGCCACAAATAGGATATGAAAGAGCTAGAATTTGAACCCAGAGCTTCTAATACCAACTCAGACAAGACTATTGTGAAGGTCAAGTTAAGATGTTGGTGTCTCTTGAAAATGTAGTCCCTGGGAGCCAACCAGTACCAGTTCCCTTAACCATGTAAATCACTTTGCAAACCTCAAAGGTTTTGTGTCCACAAGCATTACAAATGCTTAGACTTCTTAAGAGCCAACCCAATTTGGCGAATCTTTAATAAACTGTTTTCTTTGGCTTTAAGAAGGCTTGAGTCAAATTCATTTGAGCACGACCCACACTGTCAGTATTTTGGGGTCCCTGAGCACCCCAACAACCTCGTCATTTGTGGTTCCCTGACCTGGAAAAGCTGCTAATCTCAAGTTCTTCTGCTAAAACTGGAAGATCCAGGCCTAAGGAGTGGCTCCATGGCAGACCTAACAACCTTCATTTGGTTTTCAATGTCACTAACTCTTACAGTCAAAGACCAACAGAGGAGGTTTCAGATTCACCAATTAAAGACATAACTTTTGATATAAAGACAATGTTGTTGAGATGGACTGATGTGGAGAATGTGAATGACATCAGCTGTTCTGTGAAAGTGAGCTCAGAATTCAAATAGAGCATAAAGGCAACAAACAACAAAAGTATGTGCCAAATAATGGGATACAATAGTTGGTGCCAAGGGGTAGACATTGAAATTAAGGGATTTACTGGGAAAAGACTTACAGAAACATTGCTGTTTCCCCAAAGAGGAAAAGAAGGGACCACTAATGAAAATGTATCCTGCCAGGTTCATGATGCAAATCTCATGGACTGTAAATGGACAGTGAGAGAAACTCCAAGAAATATCCAGTAACAGTTTTTTCACTCACAATACCCACACGCTTATGTGGATAGAGAATGTCCAAAATACAAGAGAAATTCTGAAGGAAGGCATGTTGGATGTCATTTTAATAACCTCTTAGAATTCAGAAGCACTGGACCATATCACTTCCTAGTAATTGGAACCAGCAGTGGAACAGAAGTCCGATGAAATGATGACTACATTTCCCTAAATAAAATTGAAATATTTGAACCACCAATTATCACCCTAAACTGCACAAATCTTTGTAACATGGAGTGGCAAATACCCAAAAGAAGAGAATTATGGGATACTGACTTTGAATATGAGCTTAAAATTTAAAAGGTTAGTGATGAGGGGGGCGGAGCCAAGATGGCAGAGTAGAAAGACTCACATATGCTAGTTCCGAACCCACAGCCCATGGATTTCCTCTAAAAAGAACTCCCAACAAATTCTGGAACAGTGGAAGCCACACAGCAACACAGTGAAGGAGATTTCCGTTCCAGAGAGCCCTGAAAAACCGATCCCAAAAGTCCATCGCGCACCGGACAGGAGTGGAGTCCTGCCCTGCCCTGGCTCCGTGGTACGAAGAAGAACAGACCCAGCAGATCCAAGCAGGCTTCAGGGATGGAATCTCCAGTGGCCGCGAAGGTCCCTCCACCCACAGACTCACAGGTCAGTGAGAGAGACGTCTGGACAGGCTGAGAGGGGAGCAGGGTGTCTCCATAACTCAGGCCCCCTTGGGAGGCAGCAGCAGAAGCAGCGAGCAGCCAGAAGCTCCCAGAGCAGGCAGGAGCTCAGCAGCAGCTCCTTTACGGAAGGTCTCTGTATAAACCCCCTGAGGGAACTGAGCCTGGGAGGAGGCCCTACCCCCACTTGAGAACCTGATTTAATCTTACCCTGAATAGCAGCCAGGCCTGCCACTGAAAGCCCTGAGGCTGGGGAGCAGCATTTGAATCTCAGACCCCAAGCATTAGCTGGGTGGATCTAGGCCAGGGGTGGAGAGGACTCTCAGAAGTCAAGTAACTGGCTGGGAAAATGCCCAGAAAAGGGAAAAAAATAAGACCATAGAAGTTATTTTCTTGGTGAACAAATGATTCCAACCTTCCTTTCTGACGAGGAAGAAAACTGCTTGCCATCAGGTAAAGACATAAGAATCAAGGCCTCTGTATCCCAAACATCTGAAATTGATATCCCATGGGCTCAGGCCATGGAGGAGCTCAAAAAGTATTTTGAAAATCAAGTTAGACAGGTGGAGGAAAAACTGGGAAGAGAAATGAGAGAGATGCAAGAAAAGCATGAAAAACGGGTCAATACCTTAATAAAGGAGACCCAAAAAAATGCTGAAGAAAATAACACCTTGAAAAATGGCTAACTCAATTGGCAAAAGAGGTTCAAAAACCAATGAGGAGAAGAATGCTTTCAAAAGCAGAATTAGCCAAGTGGAAAAAGAAGTGCAAAAGCTCACT
>JAQQSK010013741.1:0-11378 GCA_028658325.1 Potorous gilbertii
TGTAGAAAATCGAAAACAAATAAAGTAATTAAAAGAAAAAAGCATTATGGGGAAAACTAGAGTCAGTCAAAAACTGCATTTAGACTAACATCATGAATGATATAGAACAATAAATTCTAAATGGATAAACGTCTAGAACATTAAGGGTCATCCCATAAAAAACCAGAAGAAAACCAGTGGTTTCCTTTTTCAATTATGGTTAGTAGGTAAATTTCTTAATCAAATAAGAGATAGAGCCTGTTAGAAAAGATAAAATAATTTCTATGACAAGATATGCAAAAGTTACTGTACAAACAAACCTAATGCAACCACAGAAGGGAAGTTACTGATTGAGAAGAAAAATCTTTGTATCAAATGCCTCTGGTAATGATACAAGCCACAAAATGGATAGGCAGCTAACAGAAATTTTAGAACAAAGGTAGTGCCACCAAAGAAGTGGTCAAGGGATATGAACAGTTTCATAATATCAATTGCAAACTATTAAGCATCTATGAAACACTGCTTCTAATCTCTAATAAGAAAAGAAATGAATATCAAAGCAACCACTGGTTTTACTTCACATCTAACAAATGTCTGAAGATGACAAAGAAGGGGAAGAGTTACTGTTTTAAGAACTATATAGAGATGAGCACTTGATGGAGCTGTGAACTGAGCTAACCATTCTGGAAAAAGCAATTAGGAAATTATATGAAAAAAAAACAACTACAATGCCCAGAGATTTCTTTGGTAAGTACATCACATAAGGAAGTCAGCAATAAAAGAAAATGCCAATGTGCACCAAAATATTTATTCTGTAGAACTGAAAATAAAATAATTGGGGAAGTAACAGACTGCGGTTTATAAATGTAATGAAGTTATGACTGCACTTTAACAAATGCCAAATACAGAGAAGCATGGGAAGAAGATGTGCACGAACTAAGCAAAGTGAAATAATCAGAACACGGAAAACAACAGATGCAATTACTACAGTAATGGGAACGGAGGGAAAACAACAATAACAAAAACCACAACAAAAGGTATCAATAAAAGGCATTTAAAAATTAAACAACCACAAAGAGAGAGAGAAGGGGGCGGATGCTTTAGTCACGTGGAGCTGTATGAGTGAGCCATTCAGACATTCCTCTTCCACACCAAGACAGAGGGCTCCACTACCCTAAGTCTTCCATTCAAATTAAACAGTCTCGTTTCCTTCTTCCTCACGCAGCAGGACCTCGAGACCTTTCACCATTCACGTCACCTTCCCTCTCAAGCTTACCAATGACCCTCGTAAATGAAATATCCACGAATTCACATAATACTCCCCATGTTCATCAAAGGCAGAGTAAATCAGAACTGTAACCTCTCAAGTCCTAGACACTAGTACTGCCCCACTCCATGGCCCAGGAATAGATTAGCTTTTACTGCTCCCAAATAATACTGCTCACATATATCAAGTCTGTAGTATACTAAAACCCACAAAGTGTTTTCAGATGAACTGCTATCTATCCTATATTTTTTAAGTTTATTGTTATTAAGTTATTGTTTATTGAACCAAGGGCAACATTTTACCTTTCTCTTCATTAAATCTGCCCTAATATTCTAACCAATCAAAATCTTTAGGAATCCTGACTCTCTCACCTCCTGTAGCTGACAGCTGGATGTAGAGGACAAAGAACTACTTCTGGCATCAGAGGCTGGCTTCAGGTTGTCCCTCTGTATGATCAGGGCCTCAATATCCTTATCTATAAAACCGGGAGGCAGAACTAAATGACCTCTGAGTTCCCTTCAGACTAGAAATCTATAAACCTAACATTCGTGTTAGCTCCTCTCTGACCTAGTTTTATTTCATCTACATATCTAGGATCTAAATCATCAAGGAAAATGACAAACAATAAAATAGGTCCAAGGACAGACCCCGGGGATAATCTTAGACCAACTTCTAAGATGATATGAAGTCATCAGTGAGGAAATCAGACAGCTAACAAGCATTTCCTAAGTAACTACGTATCAGGGGAGGCAGCTGCATAGCAAAGTGGCTAAAACACTGGGCTTGAGTCTAAAAGACCCAAGTGAAAATCCAGCCCTAGGCAGACACCTAATACCTCACTCAGCAAATCACTTAACTTGGGTTTGCCTTAATGCACTGTAGAAGGAAATGGCAAACCAACCCAGTATCTACCAAGAAAACCCTGAGGATAATATGGTCCACGGGGTCATGAAGAGTCAGACATGCCTGAACAATGAATGCTCCAGGTTCTAAGTGCTAGGGATAAAAAGAACACAAAAGAAAAAACTAGTCCCTGTCCTCAAGGAGCTCAGCATTTAAGGGAGAAGACAACATGAAAGCAACCATGTACAAACAAAATATAGACGAAATTAACTAGAGATAATCCACAGAGGGAAGGCCCATTAGCATTAAGGAGGATCAGTTAAAGGCTTCCTAAAGATGCTGTTATTTTAGCTGGGACTTAGAGGCAGGGAGAGAAAAGATGCATTCTACGAAGGGGGACAGTCCATGAAGTGCCTACAGTAGGGAGATGGGGTGTCCTATGCATAGAACATCAAGTAAGCTAGTGTCACTGGATCACACGATACATAAAGAGAGCAAAATAAATCTTCCAGGATTCTGAAGATCAAACAGAGGATTTGATGTGACTCTATAAATGATAGTTAGAAGTACTGATGACTACACCTTACACATGGCCACTGAACCCATGCAGAAGCCAACCAAGTGTACTGGCTCTGGCATGCATGACAGCAAACTGAAAGGGCCTAAAGTACAGACTGGTACTATTACTTTAGCTTGGAGAGTTTCATATACAAAAGGGTGACTACCAAGTGATGACATTTTCTTTATCCACAGAAACTCATGATACCATATTACTGAAGCAAGGATTGCTTCACCTGTGACTGCAGGGAGACGCATACCCACACTTACGAAATCATGGACCTTTGAAGGACTCAAGTAAATGTGGCAATTCAAGGATGAAATGGAGTAGAAAAATGCTAGAAGTAAGGATCTCTCCATTTGGAATGAAAACCAAAAAAATACACCTATTCGTAAAAATAGAGCTTTTTAAATAGGTACAAGCAGGAAGATGGAGGTAAGCTACTTACTGCCGTCCATGCACTTCTCTTGCAGCGAGAACATAGCCATCCATCACAGATGTCCTGAGAAGGAACACCATAGCAACCTGTTTTTAAAAATCAGGCATATCCATGCGTTAGCTCATTGAGGTCTCTGACACCCTTCACACACTTGAGCTATTATTGTACAGTAGTCAGAAAGACCACCTAAGTCTCCCCATTACTTAAAACTGATGCTATTTATAGCAAAAATGATCAAATGGCTTCAGAAAAGCACTGGTTCCCATCCCTCACGACAGAGGTTTTAAAGGTCACTGCTGCCTGAAGACCACATGACTGAAAAGGAGCCTGAGCTCAAAGATCAGCTTCTGAAATGCTAATGAAAATACTTCAAAGACAACAGCAAAATTTCTTAAGTGTCAAGGTTTAGTCATTTACCCTCTAATCTACCTCCTTGCACAGCTGATGTGATAATATGCAGCTGTCTATTCTTTACAGTACAAGAGAGTCTAATGGATTAAATTAAAATGTAACACAAGAAATAAAACTTAGCTTCCATTCTAATTATAGGAGATGTTTACTATCCATGGCTTCACCTAAGAGATCATGGATACCAGGTGCATAAAACAGTATCTATTCAATGTTATTGATCAGCACTTCAAATTTACACTAGAGACCTAGGAATTAAATCCAGCTTCACCTCTTACTAACCTCTCAAGGACTAATTTTGCTCATTTGTAAAAGGACTGGGCTGGATGAATGACCACTGGTTCTTTTTAGCTGTAGTTTTCTGGCTTTTCTGGCTTCAAGGTTTGTAAAAAAAAAAAAAAAACAATTCTTTCCATTTATATAAAAATCAAAATTGCTGTAGGTTTATAGACAATTTTAACGCTTTACACAAAGTACAAAGTCATCACGCCCTTTTAGGACCTAGGAAATTAGGAAGAGGATTCTTCCTATGGCCTCATGAAGAAAGAAACTTAGCCTGGTATTTATTGGCTCTCAAGAGAAATAAAAAATAATTTCTCCTTAAGGAAATGACCAAGAAAAATTGATAAGACTGTATAAAAATTGCTGAGTATTTGCCGATTTTAATAATTGAAAACTACAACAAAGAAGAGAGCCATATTTTTCTGCAGAGACTGGAAAGCCAATAAATTATTGAATAATCCATTTATTTACTTGCATGAACCTGCACACAACACTTTGCACAGGAAATCAGAAGACTTGTTCCATCTTCTTCAATGAAGGCATTGGATGGAGAATGTTCTGTGTTTTCCTCACTATAAATAAAACACATCTCGGGAATGAGTGGCTTAGTCTTTTCCAAGGCAGAAGTCACTTCACTGGATTTAGGCTCCCATCTATAATAACTTTCTTCATTACTGTTGTCTGGCTGAAAAATACAATGTTTACTTTTCAGTGACAGGTAGCAAGGCTTTCATTATCCCTCCTACTCTTCTACTCAGTGACTGATTTATGAAACTTGGACACCCTGAGGGTTCTCAATACAACAACTAAAACAATGTAAATGGAAGAAATAATAAAGCAATCAAACAATCAAAAATGAATGCTTCAAAATTATAATGACCAAGGTTGGCTTGAAAGAAGAGACAGGAGAAGCCTCTCTTTCCTGTGCTCTTTAGAGAGGCAAGAGACCATGGATAATGAACACTGTCAATGAAAGGAGCTGATCTAGGACCAAATGAAATGAAATCTGTAGAGTGTTTTAAAATAATGTCTAACACATAGCAAGTCCTTGATCTCAGACTAGTAGGGGAAGGATATGATGGGAAATGTAAATGAGATAAAACAAAAGATGTGAAAAAAAATTATTTTTAAAAAAATGCCTTCTGTTTTCACTTGGATCTCTACAACTCTCATATATTCAAGGACCTTATCTAATTATTTCCAAGCATCTTTCAATTTGTGACAATTTTAAAAAAAAAAACTTTTGACAGCTGAAGAAATGAAAAGTGAACTAGTAAGGGACATCAAATTTCCTAGAGGTCAGATGGTTTGTCCCACACTTAGGATAGAGTCAGTGGCAAAATGAAGGGAAATAAAGCCTTTCTAATCATGATGACATACATAATCATGTACAAGTACAGTGTGAGCAAAATATTTCCTTTTAGAAAGTAACATCGTTTTTTATACTCTGAAAATGCATGCACAGAATCAATTTTTCAACATACAAGTCTAAGGAAAAAATCATGTCTTGAATATTTCTCATATATTATCTATAAATATCTTTTACCTAAGAAAATATATCTTATTTATGGATAAATATAAATTATATATGATTATGTTTTTTATTATTTCAGAACCTGAACTCCTACCAGGCAAGAACTGTCTATTCAAATTATATTGAATTATGTTCCAAATAGGGTCACTTGAAAGGATATGTTTAAAGTTTAATGATAATCAAAAAGCATTTATTGAGCACCTAGTGTGTCCATAGTTTCAAATGTTTAAAACTGATGAAACAATACTAAAAATAAGAATTAAAAGTTAATGCATAAATTTGAAAATTTCAAAATAACCATCATAAAATGAGTCTATTTTTAGTTTTTCAAACTTTTACATGTTAAAACTTCAGCTTCATATTTCCAAAAAAAATGTTTAAAAAAGGTGGGAGGGATTGGGGAAATTATAAAATTATATAAGTACTGGCTTTTTCTTGAAATCTACTTAAGAAATTTTATTTTAAATTAGAAAATACTGACATGAAAATGGACACAAACAGTAGTTTATAGATGGATGACTTCCTCTCTTCACCATGCCTATAATTAACAAATATCCCCCTTAATATTACCCAAACACTTTAGATCCAAATAAAAACAGAGACTTTAATCACTATTTATTTGGGTTCCTAAAACCTATCTTACCTTATAGTAGGGCATTAGGAGAGTGCAAATAGCACAGTGTGGTTCCATTTTGGCAACAGCTGCATTGTACTCTTGCTCAGCCACAAAATTTGGTGCTTTGGTCTGCCAAAGATGGACAAGAGGCTTGGCCCAGGATTCTGTTTCTTGTACTTCCTCCTCAACTGATGGAACCTCAGGCAATTCTTAAAGAAAAGAAACACCTAAAAATACTGGGTTCTTGCAAACTAGAAAAAATGGAATTATATCTTGATCTTTAAATGGTAAGATCTGTACATGACACGAACTAGCAATACCATGTAGTAAGTTTAATTTTTTTTTCCTGTAGTATCTAGATTAAATATCACATACCAATAGACTGAGGGACAATTTTACTACCCACCCTTCATTTTTGTTTTTACAAGCAAAGCACTGGGATGCCTTTTGTCAAAGTCACCTAATATTCATTCCAAAATGTCTCAAGCTTAAAGGGATCAATTTGTTAAATTTAGAGGACTTAAAGAAAACTATACAGACATACAATTATTGGAGGCAGGGAGAGAGGGGAAAGATAGCATATATATCTATAGATACATATATGTATGTATGTATGACTTTGCCAGAAAGGCCAGGAAACGTTCATCAAGTCAAATCAACAAGCATTTAATATGTACCTACTATGTACCAGGCAGTGGGCAAAGTACCAAGAACAGCAAAAACCAGTTCTCACTCTTAACTCACAATCTGATAAAGACAAACAGGACACATACAAGACAAATGAGAAGTAAATGCAGAGGAAAGGGGCTTGAGTTAGGAGGACCAGGAAAGGCTGAATCTGAATGAAAGAAGCGAGAGGAATCATGGAGCCAGAAAAGAACAAAGAAGGGCGTCCAAGAGCACCTAGAGTCTGAAGAGGGAGGGTGATGTATGGAGAAGACCAGGGAGGCTGCAATCAGTGTATTACAGAACAGACAGAAGGGGAGGGTGAGATGTAAGGAGATTGGAAAGGCAGGAAATGGTTGGGTTACCAAAGGCTTTAACGGCCAAACAGAGGATTTTATTTTTGATCCTGGAGATGACAAGGAGTAGTTAACTTAATTTCACCAAACAGAAAGGTGATCAGTCCTGGACTATAATGGCAACAATCAGTTCAATTCACAAAGCATAAGTAAATGTCTGTTATGTACAGAAAACCAAGGTTAGAAAAGGCACACAATGCTGACCTAAGTCATGGTCTTCCTTCACACACCTTACAGTAAGTAAGGGTATGTTATAGTGCACACACAGAGATCACAGAGAGAACAATCGAAGCATTGTTAATATGTAATGATATGCGGGGTTCTAAAATTCTAATTAACAGATTCTTCAACCAAAATAAAAATCACAGATATTGTGAAATGTTTGTAAGGTCCTCAGTAACTAGCAGAAAGGCATTCTTGATAGCCTGTCTATCCAACATACAAACTATTGACAAAGTAGACTTAATAACCTAAGAAGTAGGCACTTCATCAACAGAAAAAATTTGTAGGAGGATAGAAATAACCAAAAAGTTTTAACAAAATCAATGAAAATGGAAAGTCTTTGTTCCTAAATTTAATTATAAAGTGGAAATATAATCAGAATTTTTACCTTATAATTGAAAGATATCTTAGATGTCAATTAGACCAACGTACTATCCCATGGAGTAATCCTCTATATAACAGATCCCATACGGTGGGAATTTAAATATTCAAAAAATGTGTTAACTAATAAATATTTGCTGAATTGAAATTAGTAACCCATATGCTCATATATTACAACTTCAACATACAATACGTGATCTAACTACGTTGAAGCATACAAAGCAACTTTTTTGCAATTCAAGGTGACATCATAAGGTCACAAATGGGTAGTATTTAAAAGCATTCTATTCTGACAGCATACTATTTAAACTGAAATCTTACAAGCCACTAATAAAGCACTTAAAATTACAATTATAAGCTTACTTGTATTTATTAACTTGGCTTCATACATTTAACTACATGTGTATGTAAAGGATATTCTTTTCCTTTACTACTGAAAGTGATAATCATTTAATATAAATTTTGGTCTTTAATGAAGGCCAGAGCTTGAATTAAGAAGAGCCTGGACCTAACAGTCTCTGAAGTAACCTCAGAGAATGCCTTTTCTTCTGTCAATAGAGCCAGAACTGACTTAAGATTCCTTACGAGACCTTTAACCCAAGACACTTTCTTGAATAATGGGACGTTTTCCATATCAATATTTTGTGGACATATACTATGTTATGGCATGTTAATAGTAAAGAAAACACATACATCTTGGATCATAATTTCAATTGCAACTTTGTCAAACTCTGTTATTATTGTATTTACAACCTCTGCAATTAAGAAATTCCTTTCTAATGGTCTAATTAATCACTCATGGAGCTCATAAATCTAAAGGACACAGACCACTTTGGATTGTTCTATAACAGATGTAAGCCTGATTATTTCTGTACCAAGTAGCCAGATCTAACGACTGGCTCCATGGATCCACATAACCATTACTTTAAAAGAAATAATAAGAATATTTAAAAAGTATGCATTTAGCCTGTTGCCTTTTCTTTAACCAAACTTTCAGGTCAACAAAAGCAACCTTAGACATAGTATTCTGATTTTAAGCAACATCTACACTGGAGGACATAAGCCCTACGCAATGGACAAATTATAGAAGAGATCAGGGATTGGCTAGTAGTATAGATCAAACTAGAACACTGAGCATTTCAAGCAGAACACCATAAAATAAGACTAGAAAACTAGACTGGAGATTGTCTTCTTGGGTACAAGAGAAAACACAATTGTGTCTTGCTCTTTTAGAAGAACAAAGTCTGTGAGATCTTATTTTATTCCATAGGCAATAAAGAGATCTGATGGAAGTATCTGGGGTAGCTCTGGAATGGCCAAACATCTGCATTAGTAAGATTATTTTAGCAGGGAGTAAAATGTGGGTCAGAGAAAGGAAAAGGCTAAAGCCAGGGAGGGCAGTATGGATCTGCTGCTATAGCTCAAGTTAAAGGAAATAGGGACTTTAACTAAAGCATGGACAAGATGTGGAGGTAGAAGACTAATGACTTAGAAAATCAATGAACATGGAGGGTGAAGAGAGGAGGAAGAGTCATAGATGGCTATGAGACAAGGGTGGCTTGGTAGGATCATATCAGAAACAATTAAGTTAGGAGGAGGATTAAGGTTTTGAAAGAGAAATTGTTAAACTGGGTTTTTTATGTGTGGAATTTGAAGTTCCACTTAAACGTCCAAATGGGGACAGCCAAGAGGTATCTGGAAAACAAAATAGCAGGAGAAGAGACAGGACCTAGATATATGGATCTACAAATCAGAAAAAAGATAACTGAAGCGTTGGAAATAGATGGAGTCACTGATTTAATCCAAACTAACAAACATTTATTAAATACCTAGTACAAGCAAAACACTCAGCTAAGTGCTGGAGTTATAAAGACAGTAGAAGTATTTCCTATAATCAAGAAGTTTGGCATCTACCAGGGGAACATAAAATGTGAGGAGAGAGGTAGTAAGTGATTATTTGAGAAGGAGGGAGAAGAAAAGCAAGGGGACAAGGGTAGGGTAGCACAAGGGAAAGCTCCCAGTAAAAGCAGGCACACAAGTTGAGCTTTGAAGGAAGGCAGGAATTCTAAGAAACAGAGGTTAGGAGGGAGCAGATTCCAGGGCTGAGAACCATTCAGACTAGAACATAGACTGCACTTAGAGAAATAAAAATATATAAATCTTGAAAATTAGGCTGGAACCAGGCATGACAAGCTAGAGGAGGGGTGGGAAAAAGGAAGAGGTAAGGGGGGGGGGGGGATTAGAAAAGAGGACTACTTATATCTTTAAAATTGGAGAGAAAAGAAATTATTGTGGCTAGACAGAGGTTTTGAGGTGTGGAAGAAAGGCAACGTTACTCAAGATATATGACTTCGATCTGTTCACTGAAATGAATGAGGTTATTGGGAGGAGCCCACGGATAGTGAGAAGAAAAGTCACTGTGGTGAGTCTGTCAACTGGAGATGAATATAATGCAAAGACTACTATATAACAAGAACATATAGTAAATAGCATTTTGAAATTTCCTTCAGAAATATAGCCCTTCATTAAGGTGTTACACAGGAGATTTCTACACTGAGTTGCAGTAGAGAACTCACTTCTATTATTTCATGAACCACTTTAATCCTAAAAAAAATGGTTCTCCTGAAATCTGTCTTTGAGCAGCATCCAGATTTTTCTATAATTCATTCTTAATTTTGGCGTTATAGCTTCTCAAATCTTGGTTTCTATTATTATAATGACTTTCCAGGTAAATTTGAATTTTTTATAAATCCATGACCTTAAAACATTAAAGAATCAAGGCTTTCCCTAGACAAATTGCTCCTCCGTTCTAGTACTCTTTTTTACCCATTACCTATTACCTTTCTTAAACAAAAGAAATATCATTTTCTTTTCTTCCTACAAGAATGTCTTACTTCTCTCATTTGATTTCTATTTAGTCAGGCTTTTTCTCATTCACTATTTGTTTTGAACTTTGCCCAGATATCCAACTGCCCTATCTTCAGATGTCTAAAAAGGGGAAAAATATGTGATTCTTTTTCTGTGGAGCACTAAACCTGAAAATTTCATTTCTTTCCTTAATTTTTTAAGTAAGCTTTTTTCCCCCTAAAAAATTCACCGTAGTCTCCAAAACACATCATTATCTCACTACATAATATAATTTACAAAATGATACAGACTAAAAATAAACTATACTACTTTAGTTTGCAAAGTTTTTTAAATCTAATTTTTATAACATGTCCATGAGGTATACAGGCAAAGGGACAATTTTTAAGTCTATAAGCAAAGGATACAAAAGAGTATTTAATGAATGGCAAAACTGTAATTCTCTAACATTTCATTTTCTTGAATATTGTCGTTCTTATATTAAAAGTTTGGGGAAATCACTCGATGCTGTCATATTATTTCAGAAACAGGAAAAAGTGGAATGAGATACAGTTTTTCAGCAAACTTTATGCTATTTTCCAGTAATCTAAGAATTTTAATTCATCATCAGTGGTGCTCCCTCCATCAAGGCAGACTGCAAACACTTCTTTGTTTGAGTATATGGTCTTCGTGAAATTCTGTAGCAAGGAAAAAACTCATTGCCCTGTGTCCACCTTTCTAGTGACAAGACTCTTGGGACATAGTTAAGAGACTTACAATCTGTCACTGAGCTAGAACTGTAAGTCTTGTCAGTTTGGCAGCACCTGTCTGTATTTTATATTATCTTGTATTCGACCAGCCCAGCATTTGTGGCATGAGAATATGTCTTGGGACAAGATTTTTGTTAATGTGGTGATTCTGGGTTTCTAACACATAACTTTAGGAGGAGGGAGGTAGGAAGGAAGGGAAGGAGGGGGGAGGG
>JAQQSK010013742.1:0-11378 GCA_028658325.1 Potorous gilbertii
CTACATACCACCATCTGTTGGTTAATGGATCAATGTCACCTGGGTTGTTGTGTGTGATGTAGAGCTCTTTACCCAAATAGGACTGTGAAAAATCAATGACATGGAGGAAGATACAGAAAATTTGTTAATTAAATTTGTCAGTGACCCAAAGCTAATGTACTGGATAACAGAATCAGGATTCAGAAGAGACCTGGACAGACTGGATTTAAGGATTGAAACTAAGATTCATTGAAAAAAGATAATCATAAAGACTTGCACTTAGGTTAAAAAATCAATTGAACAAATAAAGGATAGATGAGAAATGATTTAATAAAATGTTATATGGAAAACAATGAAAATATTAAGGCTTTAAATGGACCGTAAACTCATTTTGAGCAAATTGTGTGACTAGCTACACTAAAAGCTAAAATTAGGAATAGGGACCTATGATTTCATTAGTATAGGCACCTGCCAAATGAAGAACTCCCTCTCCCAATATAATTCAGATTCTTCTATGGAACTGGTACTCTTAAAGAGTTAAGTGAGTTTCTCATTGTCACTCAGTCAGATGGGTCAGATGGAAGAATTGAAGTCTGGTCTTCTAGGTTTGAATTTTAAGTCTTTATCTACCCTACTACATTGCCTCTAATAATATACTTTTGAATTGCATTACCATGGATAGTGTCCATAAGAAGAAAAGTGACTGTCCTTATGGCCCTGCCTGTATCTGAAGTAGTATGTACAGTTTTGTTTGCCGCAAATTAGTAGAAAGGTCAGTGAACTACTATACATTCAAAGGAGGATGGCAAGAATGTTGATACATCTAGAAAAAAGTCACAAGAAACAAATATAGATATTTTAGATGTCAGCCCTGGGGAAAAAAGAAAACAACTGTTGAGGATGGAGTAAATAAGTTGCAGGAGGCAGTGCAGGGCAGATAGGGATCAAAACCATCACTGCCATCATCAGATATTTCATTTTTTATTGATTAGAATACAAAAATAGATTTGTGAATAGTAGGCATATAGATTATAGAGATAGAGCATTTGTTAAGCAGTTAGTATGATGGGCTGCCTTTTGAGGAACTCCTTATCTGTGGAAATTTTCAAGAAAAATAACCTCTCTCTCTGTCTCTCTGTCTCTCTGTCTCTCTGTCTCTCTGTCTCTCTCTCTCTCTCTCTCTCTCTCTCTCTCCCTGTAATTATGTATAATTGTGGCTGAGGGAGAATGAATGACTTGACCATGTCTCTAGTAAGTGAGGAAGTTGGGGTCTGAATCCAGCTATCTTGATGTGTATCAGAGGGAGCATGATAGGGTTCAGATTTGTAATCAAAGGACTTAGATTTGAGGGCTAGAGTGTGTTCTGAGGAAAGTCAGTTCCATATTTCTGGACCTCAGTTTCCTTAACTTTAAAATGAGGGAATTAGACTAAATGACTTTTAAGATCCCTTATATATGCAGACCTATGTTATCTTATGATCCTGTGACACTAGATATGGTGTTCTCTCCTTGTCAATCTATTTTTTCAAGTACATAGATATAACTATTGCCTACTCTGCCACATTATATCCTCATTGTAACTGATTAATGAAATTAACTACCTTAAATGTATAAGATAAAAAAATAGTGAAAGAGGTTATTTGATCACCCCATTGTGCTCTATTTGGAGCTGACATCATATGTTTTAACATCCCATTGCTTCCCATTTGTAAATCTGTAAAGAAGTTGCGAAAAAGTTTCAGAGGCAGTATTATCTTCAAAAATTGTGTCAGTAATCTTCTGTTTTTAATCTCACAGACTTCATAGTCTTTATAATTAATTAAATTTTATATCATAATACATTTTAGTGAGGATTTTGACTTAAAAAATCTGGGTAATGTTGCCTTCAAACATTTACAATGGAAGAACTAGTAATTATTGTTGTTGGTCAGTTGTATTTGACTCTTTGTGACCTCATTTGGGGTTTTTTTGGCAAAGAAACTGAAGTAGTTTTGCCATTTCCTTCTTCAGATGAAGAAACTGAGGCAAACAGGGTTAAGTAATTTGCCCAGGGTCACACAACTAGGAAGTGTATGAGATCAGATTTGAACTCAGGAAGATGCATCCTCCTGACTTCAGGCCCTGTAGTCTATTCACTGCACCATCTAGCTGCCTGATTAATCTGTAGTAACATTTAATTAGACAGTATGAGATCCAGGATGGTGTAGAGAATAGACTTGGCTTTGACACCAGGGAACATTGGGCTCTAGTGCTGCTACTGACTCATACTGACCGTGGGTGTGAATCTGGAAAGTCTCGTACCTCTCTCAGACCCTCTACCAGAGGAATAAACAGGATTCTTGCCTATCTGTATTGGTACAGGGAGTTTCCTCAAAGGGGAACTCCCATACACCAGTGAAATCACAAGTGCAGAAGGAAAAATACCTGCCAAAATCTATTGTCCCTAAATGCAACTTGCCTACTATCAAAGTGGCTATAAATATTTCCCAGATGTGTTACCTCCTCATTCTGATAGTCCTATCAGTAAATAAATATTTATTAAGTGCCAATTCCTACCAGGTTATCTTTTCTTTCAGCACTGAGTCACATAACTCTTCCTAAATTCTCAAGGCATTCAGGTACTTCGCCATCATACATACGTAAGAGAATACTATTATGACTTACAGATGTTTTCAGTAGGTCTTATCTTCTCTGATGTTGCTGATTTGAATCACACATTCTGAATTTCCTGCTGAAGGTAGATGCTAATATAAATCATATCAAGCAGCTCCCATTGTGCACAGGTAAAAAATTAGGTATTGTGGTCTTTAACTTTAAAGAGAAGTAACTTTAAATTCTAAGATAAACAAAGCTTTCAAGTGATTATAGAAATTTTGAGTGTATCTAATAATTAAATATTTATCATCATGGAAAAATTATGGCTTCCTTATTTTTTTTTGTAAACATTGGGAGCTTTATTGATGCTTTTGGGCTTGAGATTTATCAAGAAGTTAAACAAAGGCAGTGATATAGGAAAAGGGTCAAACTTATATAGGATGATTTTAGGGTTTCTTTGTGGGGGTTGGAAATCTAGGGTCTTTCAAGATAAAGAAATCTTGTAAGATAAAGGCATTGGGTAAGGATAAGATAAGGAAATCCCATTCCTCAAGATGAAGAGTGGGGACAGGGAATGTTATGGTCCAGGATGAGGGCAAGTTGTGGTAAGGGGAAACTTTAGGACACCAAGGGCTTTACATAATCAATCAATATTATTTTTAACTCCTAGGGCATTGTTTCTATCCACATCATTACCCCACTCAACCACAAGGTAGGAGAATTCTTTTGGGGAAAAGGGGCAAAGGTCATCATCTTCAGTAGATGCTTCCTGCTGAACAGGGTCAAAGAGTCCACTTCAGGGGCCAGAATAAGTTGGGGGTGGTGATTAGTGTGCAGTGCCAAATACAGTGCCAAATGAGTCCAGAGTGGAGAGAGACAAACCACTTGGTGACATCAAGGACAGGGGCTGGTATCTAAAAGCTGCTGTGGGAGAGAAGACACTAATCAAACCAGGAGAATAAACACAAGTACAAACCAAGTATAAGAGCATAGCTTCCTTATTTGTGGTTCAGCAAAAAAGAAGAAGCAGGAGAAGAAGGAGGAGGAGGAGGAGGAGGAGGAGGAGAAGGAGGAGAAGAAGGAGAAGAAGAAAAGAAGGAGGAGAAGAAGAGGAAATGGATTTGAGGTTAAAGTATCTGGGTTCAAATCCTGCCTTTATCATTTATTACCTGCAAGATCTTGGCCAATTTTCTCAACGTGTCTTGAGGTAGAAAATAAAGCAAGTTATCAGTGATAGGTTTAATAGATGGGAGAAATGTAAAACAAAACATTAAAATAATTGATTATTTTCTAAATTGGTAAAGTGGTATAGTGGAACTTGTGAAACTAGAATCATAGAACTTGAATTTGAAGTTAAAGTATCTGGGTTCAAATCCTGCCTTTATTATTTTTTACCTGCATGATCTTAGCCAACTTGCTCAGTGGCTGATCTAGATAGACTCTAATATCCTTCTAGTTATCAGTTTGAGATCCAGTGATGCACATAAAGATTTTAGCATTTGGAAAAAAGATCATTTACCCAAAGTGAAGACTGAAAATAAAATCCAAAAGTATAATATCACTTTCCATTTGTACTTCCTTTATATTATCTCCAAATTCACTTATGGCTTCTACTTCTTTGAATAGTGACTTCTAATAATGAAATGGGTGATTGTTATTAGATCATAGAAAAGTAATATTTAAAACATTGAGCACAGCTAGTTTTAAAGGAAGTATGTCTGACTCCTAGGAAATAATCATGTATAGTTCAAAAGGTGTCTGGGCTTTGAATCTTTTGCATTTCTAATCTGCATAAGTGATCTAGATATAGAGACCAGCTGCAAATGCATTTAATTCAATGATACAAAAAAGACAAGACTATAATAAGCACAGAGTAAATTAGTGGTTAGTATGGTCTTAGTGAAGACATTACATTGCATATATGTATAAATCATAGACTAAACAAATGGACAAAAGATGAGCCAAAGTTAAGAATAGAGATGAATATAACCCTTCAAAAATGTCAAGGTTTCATTCTAAGGGCAGAGATACATTGAAATTATATCAAATATTTGATTGCAAAACTAAAATTCATCCTCAAAAAATGATGCCAAGTTAGTTCTTAGTGCATTGAGACAGCTAAAAAAATAAATCTGAACATTTATCTGAGGCAATTTCATTAACAAACATTGGTTTAGATCTTTGTGGAAAAGTAAAATATCTAAAAAACAGGTTGTGACTAGACACGAAATGTGATTTGTCACTTTTGAATGTTTATAAATTTTCTTTTTTCTTCTTATTGTTGATGCAATTATAGTGTTAAAAATTAGAACGCATTATTGATTGACAAGGCACATATTCACACAATATACATATGAATATGTATGTGTGTATATATATACACACATACATATATACACATGTACATGTATATGTACATGTGACTTTTAGAACTAGTAAGATGATAAAAATTATCTATTCCAATCTGTTCATTATATAGACAGGAATATATAGAATAAACAGGAAGAATGAAGTTGTTTGCCTAGTGTCACACAGATGGCAAGAACCAGATTAGAACCATGATAACTAACTCCCAGTCTGGTGAGAGTCAATGCTACGTTATGACATGTTTTATGCTGAGATTCTACAGAGACCAAGTTATTTCAAGGCAATATCATTGGATCACAGTTCTAGAGCTAAAAGGACATTCAAAAACTCTCAATTCTAGTTTCCTCATTTTACAGATTAGGCAAATGATACCCTAATTTAGTGATCTGCGCAAGATAGCAGAGGTAATATCTGAGATTTGGATTTGAAAACAAGTCCTATGATTCTAGTCTCACAAGTTCCACTGTACCACTTTACCAATTTAGAAAATAATCAGTTATTGTAATGTTTTGTTTTGGTTTCCATTTCTCTAATCTATTAAACCTATCACTGATAAATTACTTTATTTTCTACCTCAAGAAATGCCACTTTTCTTTACTTCACTGCTTTCCAGTTACAAAGTCTGGGCACAATAGATAGAATACAGAAAGACTCATCTTCCTGAGTTTAAATCAGACAAGTGCTAGATGTGTGACCCTGGGAAAGTCACTTAACTTTGGCTCAGTGTCATCATCTGTAAAATAAGCTCAAGAAGGAAATGACAAACCACTCTAGTTTCTTTGCCAAGAAAACTGAAAATTGGGCTATAAGTCAGATATAACCAGAAATGACTAAACAAGTTATAAAGTCTATTGGTTGTTTGCAGAGGTTGTATTTTCAGAGAGAATTAGAAACCCTGAGTTGACACTTAGGTTACTAGTAAATTAAAACTTTTTAGACCATTTTGTGACTGCAGGAAACAGCATGTGAGCTACTCTGATAATTATACATATTCTGACCTGCTCACAAATCAGTCATTAAAATAATATTGAATTTAAAATTTAGATAAAATCCAAGAAAGTATAAGCTTAGAGCTACTTAATCAAAGAAAACCTAATTCAGCTCCTGGGGTTGTAAGATTTTGAAATTGAGTCTTTTTCTAGTCTTTATAATTAATTGAATTTGGAGTAGAGTTTCATTTTTACTGCTTTTTGAATGTTCTATTTTTAGTTAGTTCTTAATTGGGGGTTCATGAATGACTAGATTGCATGGCTCCAGTGAACTTGGATGGGAAAAAAGTCTTCATTTTCATTGACTTGTACTGAAATATAGCTTTCCCTGCATTTATACAATGTGTCTATATCTTCCTATACAGAAAATAAAATGTCCATATGTGGTGCAATACACATTCTAATCTCTGAAAATGGCCAATTTGAGTCTCCTCAAATGTCAAGTCATTAAGGAATTTTCAATGTCCTGCAGTGCACAGAGCAGTGAACGTGGAGTCAGTAGATAATAACTTCATCACCAGCTTTGCTAGTGTCTCTGAACCTTAGGTTCCTCAGGTGAAAATGGGTGTAACAATGCCTGAATTACCTATCTATGTCACTGAGTTGTTGCATCATATGAAACAATGTTTATAAAAATACTTTGTAAATCTTAAATTTCTATATAACTTGTAATCATTCACACCTAGCATATTCTGAAAGTGAGTTGTGCTTTAGTATACAATGAGGCTGAATATTTATTCTGATTTATGTAGAGGTGAAGGAGTTGGCCCACCACTTCACTTTCTCTCGCTTCCTAGTAGGGGGAGAAAGTGCAAGGCTTCATTGGTATGCAGTCTTTTTTTCAGTCAATATTTTTTCAGTTAATTTTGTTTCACTCATATCAAACTATATTTGACCAAAGACCAAGCAGTGAACAGTCTATAATTTCTCATTTAAGTGACCAAAGTAAGAGAATTACTCTTTTAGAATGTGAATTTATTTGCATAATGTCTTTCTCTTCTGGAAATTTTTTTTATTAATTTATTTGTTTTATGCAACACCATAAATGAGATTTCATTTACATTAAGTCAATTCAATTTCTGTCTTCCAGTAAGAATACAAATGGGTTTTCTTAATCCTTATTCTCCATTTCATTTGAGGAATTAAAAGCAGATGGCCTTTCCCTTCAATTTCACTGGGAAATTCAAGGTCATTCATCCTGAGTTCCTTCTTCCACTTTGCACAAATACTCTTAATCTTTACCTGTCCCCTTCTCCTTTACTCAGATGTCTGAGGAAGAAATAATTCTCCTTACCAAAGTTATTCTATCTGTTTGTGCCCTTAATCCATCTCCTTCCTGTCTTCTATGGGAGGTCATCAAACCACTTATCTACCAACCCCACTCTGTCTTCTTCAGTTTCTCCTTACTTTCTGGCTTCTTCCCTAAGGCTTAAAAATATGCTTAGACATGTTCTAGTCTAAAAAAGGGGTGAGGGGAGGGGAGCAAACAAGACACATACTTAAGTCTATCAATCTATGATATTATCTCATTTACTTTTAAACTTCAAAGAATTGATTCCATTTTTGCCTGTTTCCTCACCACTCACCCACGTTCATTGCAATCTGATTTCTGAGTGGAGAATTAATTCATTGAAATTATTCTTTTTAAGTTACCAGGGATCTCCCATATGTTCAGTTTGTTGGACTTTTCTCATTCCTCAGCCTTCCTGACCTCTGTAGTTTTGGCACTGTTGATCCTCCCTTATGTCTGGATATTTTCTTTCTTTGACTTGCATGATATATTCTTTTCCATTTTCCCTCCTACCTGTCTGACTGCTTCTACTCGGTATCCTTTCTAAACTATCATCCATCTTCCCCCCCTTAGCTTGGATGTCCCCTAAGGCTCTTTCCTTCTCTTCTCCACATATACTTTCTCATCTAGTGATCTTGTCAGCTCTCATGCTCTCAATATTATCTCCATATAGATATTTACCAAATGTATATGTCCAGCTCTTTTTTCTTCTGAATTCCAGTTCTGTTTTATCAACTACTTGCGAGAAACCTCTTACATATTCTGCTTGTACCACAAACACAAGACTAAAATGGAACATGTGATTCATCCCTTCTCCGAACTTCCTTTTCTTTCTCTTCTTGTCACCAGTTTTGAAACCTGAATCATCTTCAACTATTCCCTGACTCTCACTGCCCAAATTCAACTGCCCGCCAAGTCTGGTTGAGTCTCTCTCTAACACCCATCCCCCTTCTCTTTACACACATGGCCACCACACTGATTAAGATCCTAAATATTTATATATTGGTCTATTTCAATAATGTTCTAATTGGCCTCCATGTTTCTAACCTTTCTTCTCTTCAATCATTCTTCCACACATCTGCCAAAATAATTTTCATCACACATATGTGACTTCCCTGCTTAAAATCCTTCAGTGCCCTTCCATTGACCTAAAGAGAAAGTACAAACTTCTGTCTGATTTCAGTACTCTCCTCAATCTGGCTCCTACCTGCTCTTCCAAAATTATTTTGTTTCACTAGCCTTAAAAATCCTTCCTTCTAGTTAATTTGTACTATTAGTTTTTCTCTGAATTTAACGCTTCATTGCCTTGTTCAGTAAATTTGGACCCCCCTAAACACACACATACACACACACATACACATTCCTAGAAAGCTCTCTTTCCTCATCCGTGACTTTCAGATTAACTACTTTCCTTCAAAGCTTTATTCAGGTATCAGATTCTCTGTGAAGCCCTCCTTGTTTTTCCCACCCAGACCGTTGCTAGTTTTCTATCCCTCCTCTGATATATCCCCATCCCTAGAAGTGTAAAGTGTTTGTGTGTTTGTGTGTGTATGTATATACAAATGTATTGTGTGTTGTCATTCTTTATAATTATTTTTTATTTTGTCTTTCCTGCCAAAAACCCAGGATGATGCCTTGTGCATAGTATGTACTTAATACATTTTTATTATATAGAATTGAAATAATTAAAATAATCCAGATAACCCATTGAAATAGACATATGCTGACATGTCAAACACTGAGGCTATTTGTGTACAATGGATTTAGAAAACTTGGCCTTCATCTCCTTTCATATTGGAATTATTCCAATACTTTAAACATAATCTTCACTTTCCAATAAATCAAGATTAGCAATCAGGAAATATTAAGAAACCATTGAAGATTTTAGAGAAACTTCAAATATGTCACTGTGATCTTTTAGCTCCAAAAACCTGAATCAGGAATTATTCATTTAACTAAAGTTCATTGACTCTAACTACTGGCTCCCACAAGATATTTTTCATTCTTATCACTTGGTAGACCACTTCCACATACCTTTAAATTTAGAGATGAAATTTTCAGTGATCATTAATACTTTGTTCATATAGGTCTTCCCTTAACAATTACTGAAACAGCTTACTTATGGAAACTATAAAGTTTTTCTCCAGTTATGGTTTATAGTACTAGATAATCCGTAACTAACATATTATCTCTATATGAGCTGCCCAAAGAGATACGTAAAAACTGAATATGTAAACACAGAATATAAAAATATGTAAACAACAGATATATAAAAACAGAATGTACCTAAGAACTGGGATCTAAAACCTATGAGGAAAGGTTATAAGACCTAAGCCTTTTTTTCCTAAAAATAGAAATTCTAGCATGACAATCAGCCATATAGCATTTATTAAGTACCAAACCCTATGCTAAGTGCTAGATAAACTTGAGTGAAAATCAAACTAGTTATATAACACAAGAAATAACCCATTTTTTTAAGCCCTGTAATCAGAGGCCCTCTCTTTCCAAAGTGACAACACATGTGCATCTTTTCTGTTTTGAAATGTTTACATTTGAACAAATTGAAAGAGAACATAAAATTTAAGAACTGAAACATAAATTAGGAAAGATTTCTTTTTAAGCCAAATTCAATGCTATTGTCCATTCTGTAATTTGGAAAAACTGTCTTATTACTGGTGCTATTAAAAGTTGAAAGAGATTCATGTATGAAAGTATTACTTATATATGCTGTAAAAAATCATCTGGTGTGAATCTCAGCATGTGGAAATCTTAATTAGATTTTTAAAATAATGTAAAACCCAAACCAATCCTTTTCTCTAATTTCAAAAAACATGGAAAGAGGAAGGATGTGCTTTCTAAAAAAAAATTTTTCATTTGCCTGACAAAGTAAAAATAGGATGAAAATAAATATCCACTGTGTTATTTATAATTTGATACATATTCTTGTTGGTGTCAAAGAATGACACTTATGAAAACCATATATGAACTTACTCTGAGAAATTTCCAAACATCAGTGTGGATATCCCAGGGCTGTGAGTTTAAAATACAGTTGCATCTGAAGTGCTATGTTTTAAGAATCAGGAATATGAAAAAAGCAGACCTCTTTGTGATCATCAGTATATGCTACTTAAATACAGGTAATCACTTAAGACAATAAAAAAATACATAAAAATTGCAACGTATTTTGCAGAAAAAAAAAAAGGATAGAGATTTAGATTGCCAAAACAATACCCTACCCATGACTAGCACTAAATATCAATATTTAAAAGGAATTCAGCCTTTGATGATTTAAGAAAATAAATAATGAAACACCTTCCCCAGGCAAAAAACAAAATCCACTAATTTAAACCTTTCTGGGGTCTACTTGTCCGCTTTGCTCAACTTGTGTTTTTAATGTTCTAAATAGTTCTTCACTTTAACTAACAACTATATATGATCAGCTTTCCTGAATATGAAAAACAGATATAAGACAAAGCATCAATTCCCCAAGTTGGACAAAGCTACAGAGTCCATCTAATTCAATCTACAGAATATCCAAACAACAGTACCACTTCTTCTGCCATCTAACTCTACTTTTGCAAAGTTCTAATCACAAAACCATTGTTAATTATGACTATTTTTGCCATTTTCATTTTTTGTCTTTGAATTACTTTAGGATATACCTTTAGTGGTGGGACCTCTGGATCAAATAGTATGAACATTTCAATTTTTTTTTATGTAATTCCAGATCACTTAGCAAAATGGTAGAATTAATTCATAACTATAGTACATTTATTTCATAATATGCTTGTATTTTCAAATTCTCTCCCACATCAATTATTTTCTCCTTTTGTCATTTCTGTTTATTTATCCACCTCAGAATGTTGATTAGTCCTTCTCTTGTTACTAATAACTTGGAACAATATTCCATATGATTATTAATCATTTGTAATTCTTCCTTTGAGAAGGATTTGTTCATGTTCTTTGACCAATTAACTGTGACTGTTATGCTTTTATAATCATACTCTCTACTTGCCCTGTATTTTAATATCTAAGCCAGTCAGTTAATTCTGCACATCCATGGTGGTCTTTGTAGACAAGTCTCCTTTTTCTCATCAGAATACACACACACACATATATGCACACATGCACACACATACATACACACATGCACACAC
>JAQQSK010013743.1:0-11378 GCA_028658325.1 Potorous gilbertii
TAGGAATGTAAACAGTTCAACTTTAGAAAGTCCTTTATGATTTCTCTTTCCTGTTTTCCTTTTCATGCTTCTCTTGATTCTTGTGTTTGAAAGTCAAATTTTCTTTTCAAGTCTGGTCTTTTCATCAAGAATGCTTGAAAATCCTCTATATCATTGAAGGGATTATTTTTTCCCCTGAAGTATTATACTCAGTTTTGCTGGTTAGGTGATTCTTGATTTTAATCCCAGTTCCTTTGACTTCTTGAACATCATATTCCAAGTCTTTTGATCCCTTAATGTTGAAGCTGCCAGATCCTGTGTTTTCCTGATTGTATTTCCACAGTACTCAAATTGCTTCTTTCTAGCTGCTTGCAATGTTTTCTTTTTGACTTGGGAACTCTGAAATTTGGCTACAACATTCCTAGGAGTTTCTCTTTTTGGATCTCTTTCAGGAGGTGATTGGTGGGTTCTTTCAATATTTATTTTGTCCTCTGGTTCTAGAATATCAGGGCAGTTTTCCTTGATAATTTCATGAAGGATGATGTCTAGGCTCTTTTTTAGATCATGGCTTTCAGGTAGTCCCATAATTTTTAAATTGTCTCTCCTGGATCTATTTTCCAGGTCAGTTGTTTTTCCAATGAGATATTTCACATTGCCTTCTATTTTTTCATTCTTTTGGTTTTGTTTTGTAATTTCTTGGTTTCTCATAAAGTCATTAGCTTCCATCTACTCCATTCTAATTTTTGAGGAATTATTTTCTTCAATGAGCTTTTGAATCTCCTTTTCCATTTGGCTGATTCTGATTTTTAAAACACTCTCCACATTGGCTTTTTGGACCTCTTTTGCCAATTGAGGTAGCCTATTTTTAAAGTGTTATTTTCTTCAGCATTTTTTGGGTCTCCTTTAGCATGCTGTTGACTCACTTTTCATGATTTTCCGCATCCCTCTCATTTCTCTTCATAATTTTTCCTTTACCACCATATTTTCAAAATCCTTTTTGAGCTCTTCCATGACCTAAGACCATTGAGTATTTATTTTGGAGGCAGAAGCCTTGATTTTTATGTCTTCCTCTGATGGTAAACATTGTTCTTTCTCATCCAAAAGGATGGAGGAAGATGCTTATTCACCAAGAGAGTAACCCTATATAGTCTTATTTTTTTCCCTTTTTGGGCATTTTCACAGCCAGTTACTTGACTTTTCAATCCTTTATCGAGAGGAGGGTGTACTCTGAGAACCTTTAAGTTCTCAGTTCCTCCAAGGTGGCACAATCAAGGGAGAAGAGTTTACTCCTCTCCTGGTCTATCCTCTTATCTGGGAGCAACCAGAAGCACTCTTTTCTGTCCAGGATCTATGAGTAGAATTCCCTCTCTGGAGCCTCCACTAACTCCACCAGCCAGTGCTCCTCCTCACCCCAGGACTGCCACTCAAGACTGAGATCTAGATCAGTTGCTCAACTCTCCCAGGGTCTTTAGGCTGAGGGCTCCAAAAAGGGATGCTGCTACTGCCTGTGTCTTCCTGGGGCTGGGGCCCCAGGACCCTGTTCCCTTCTCGCTCAGGTGAAAGAGATTTCTCACTGACCTTTGAAACTGTCTTTGGCACTTGTGGGATAAGGCTGCTGCTGGTGTCACCCAGAAGTCTGTTCTGGTCCTGTCCATGCCGTGCCACATGGCCAAGGCTGGGCTGTGCTCTGCACCAAGCCTGGTGTGATGGATCTTTCCTGTTGGCCTTCCAGGCTGCCTTAGGCTGGAAATCTCTTTCACTCTGTCATTTTGTGGCTTCTGTTGCTCTAGAATTTGTTGAGAGTCTTTTTTTAAAGGTATTTTATGGACGGTGAGGGGAGAGCTTCTACAGATTTGTCTTTCTACTCTGCTATCTTGGCTCTGCTCCCCTTGGCCCTATTTCTAATTGAGTTTGATGCCACTTGTCTAAAGACACACTTAGAAACTGCCTTCAAATCTGTTTACTATAATGAAGGAATTGGGGAGAAAGGAAACTACATATTGCAAAATATTTCTATTTAGCTCTGTTTGCTGATATAAGGCAGCACATGTTCCTCTAAATACATAGCTTTGCAGTTAAGTTGGTCCAATTGTTGCAGATGGCCATTAGTTCTTAACTAAAGTATAACTGGCTTCCTCCTGGCATTACATTTTTATCATCTACACATAGATTCAATTTCTTGGACTTTCCAGCCCAAGCAGATGGCATTTGCCATCCTGACTTTCTCCATGAAGTCTATTCTTGGCTCTTATGCATGGCATTATAGCCATCAACATTGCTGAGGGTTATAGAGCAAGCTTCTTAGCTCCTCTCACTTCCTGATATTAGCTGGCTACTCTCCCAGATAGAATGACTTTCTGTTGACAAAGTAGCATCTCAATAGCAGAGTTGAGATATAGTCTGTTGGTTAGGACAGAAATCTTCAGTTTGTTTTGATCCACTGTCTGAAAAGGGAATATACCTCTGTGGAGAAGTCTCATGAGAGGCAAGATGTGGGGAGCAGAGAGGGGCTCAAAAGTCTTGATTCCAGTTGAAAGAGAAATTGGAACAGGAATTAACCTGAGTGTGGATAACTGCCATAGAGTTATCCTTTCCACATTGTGGCTTTTCCCCATCAGGGTTTCAAAATATTGTGGATTGGCATAAGAGATCAAATGGGAATTTTGGGGGAATTTTGTGGAAGCCTCAGACAACACATGAAAATCAGCATATGACACAGATCCCAGGACCAAATACTTAACCTAAATTTTACAGTAAGGTACTGTAAACACCCCCAAAAAGAAAAAGAAAAATCCAGACTTTTTCTTTAGTACAAAGGGAGGGCCAAAACATTTTATGTGGATTTTCCAGATTGCATGGGGAAATGCACCTCAACCTCCTCAATGTGGAAGATTGTTTCATTCTGTATTGTGTAGTATATATTACCCAACATATACCTTCTCTGATTTGTTTTGCTCTTGATTTGGATAAATTAGTTTCTTTGCTATTTTCTACATGTATTTGTTGTGGAAATGGAATTAGGTAGATAGGTATATCAAGTCTTGGACATAGAACTTGGGGTCCCTTTTCCTCACCAAATGACAAAATCCTCAAAAGTTAGATGAAATCCAATTATATCCCCTAGACTGATAACATTTAAGGGAGCAGATAGACATATTTCTAACAGCACCCCTTCCACACTGACCTGCTACAACTGAGACAAAGTCTGAACCTGAGACAGGATATCTGTCTGGAAGAATGGGGCTAAACTTTCCATTGGAAGAACTGATAATCTGTCATGTCCCCATTACCAGTCTGCTGCTCCAGAGATTTCAGGGAGTTTTTCCCTTGCTTATGAGCAAGAATTTCTCTTGGTTGAATTATGTTACCTTGATCTCAATGGGAGAGTTCTTTCATTCTGTTTTGTTTAGTATATATTCCCCTATATATTTTTTCTCTGATTTGTTTTGCTACTGATTTGGATAAACTGTTAGATATAGAACTTAGGGTCCTCTTTTCTCCCCAAATAACAAAATGATCAAAAGTTAGATGAATCTTGATTATATCCCCTAGACTAATAACATTTCAGGGAGCAGCTATATTTCTATCAGTACTCTTTCTCTCTGAGGAGAGCAGAGTGGCCTCTGGTCCCAACCTCCTATTTTTTTTCCTGGCAAGAGTGAAAGTCTCCCTTGGAGAAGGATGGGATGAAAAGAGGCTAGAGAGAAGGTCCATTCTGCCTCCCTTTGAGTCACACACAAGGATAGCATCCTGACAGTGGGTGGGGCCCTCCACTCAATCCCTACATATACATTCCATAAATTCCCAAAGCAGAATGAAAGTGGGAATCCAATTTTCCTCTAGGCAAAAATAAACTCAGAAGTAGTTTCTGTTTTGTAGGAGGTTGGGTGAGCTGCTGTTATAGCTCCATAGACTTCCCAGTTGTTCTCCTTTGTATATTCAAGACCTCCTAGTTAGAAAGGGCAGTGACTAGACAGAAAGTCACTCCCCATGGGAGAGAGAGATTGACTAGAAAAGGCTACTCATACCCACATTTTAGAGGTAAGGACCAGAGGGACAGGGGACAAGAATTCTAATCCTTCCCTGGAGCAGGTAAGCAGAATGGTTTCACTTTGCACAAATAATCCTTCATAGAAACATAGCTGTATCTTTATTTTCCCAGTTGTGTATGAGACATTCTTTTACATTTTTACAATTACTCAAAATATATTGATTGAAACACACATTAATAATAATCTTCATCATCAAGTCTAGCCAGTCTAGAAAGATGAACGGTATTGGATCATTAGGATTAAATGGTAAACTTTTAAACACAAAGCAAAACAAAACATGCACACCACGTCAAGGTGATAACTAAGCAGTATTCTATCCAAAAAGTTATGATCTCATGCAGACCTCAGTTTTTAAAAAGTGTACATATTTAAATGGATGTCTTTTGTTTTTACATTACCTACATTTTCAAATTTATTCTCTCTCCCCCCCTCCCAGAAAGTTACTCCTTATAACAATAAATAAAAAAGACAGGAAACAATTTAATAGTGACAATAATAGTTCACATTTAGACAGTGATTACTATGTTGTGGGTACTGTGCTAAGCACTTTATATATATTATGTCATTTGATCCTTAGAACATCCCTGAGAAGCGCATACTTGCATTATCCTCATTTTACAGAAGATGAAACTGAAGAGATTGGAGGGTAAGTGACACAGCTAGTCAGTAACAAAGGCTCTATCTGAGTTCAGGTTTTCCTGACTCCAGGCTCAGTGTTCTATCCATTTCACCACCAGAATCACTAAGAAATATGACATTATCTGTAGAATTCCATAGTCATAATTCTTCCACCTCTTCAAAAACGGGAAAGAGATGCTTTCCACGATCTCCTATTTGTGGCCAAGTTTGGTCACTATAATTTCATATTCAGTTTCATTTGTTTTGTTGTCATTCTTTCCATTTATGTTGTTGTAATTATTATGTATGTTTTTTTCCTGGTTCTGCTTATGTCACTGCATCAGTTCATATGAATCTTTCTATGCTTCTCTGTTCTCATCATTTTTATAATTTCTCATAGCATAGAAAACTACATTATTTTTGTGTATCATGACTTCCCCAGTCAAGAGACAACTTATTTTTCTAGTTCTTTCTAGTTCAAAAAAAGTGTTGTTCTCCATTTGTTTTAATTCTTCTATGTAACATAACTAATGTGAAAATGTGTTTAATAAGAATGTATATATAAGACCTGTGTAAAAATGCATGCCATCTTGGGGGGAAGGGGGAAAAGTTTTAAAATTTATGGAAGTGATTGATGAAAACTGAAAATAGATAGATTAATTAAAAAATAAATAAAATATTTTTAAAAGTACTGCTCTAATTACTTTGGCATACTTAGAATTTCTCATTGACCTCCTTGGGGGACATGCTTAGCAATAGAATCTCTAGGTCAGATTTTAATAGTTTTGGTACCTTTTGTGGGAATAATTCCAAACTGATTTCCTGAAATCGCATTTCCTCCAATAGTGCAGTAATATTTCACTAATACTTCTTACTGGAATACTTTTAATATTGCCATAAATAACAAAGGAAAGAACATTATGCAATTATATATAGTTGCCTTAGAACTTTGCAATTCAAGTTTTCAAGATTACTAAGTTAGGATAGATACAAGAAAATTTAGGCTTAATGGGAGGAAAAACTTCCTAACATGTAGAGGTGCTCAGAAGTGGAATGGGATGACTGCCTCAGTAGGAATGTAAGCTCCTCTTCTTGGATCTCTTTAAGCAGAAATTGGATAATAACTTGTCAGTTATATGATAGTGAGAATTCCTTTTATTTATATATTGGACAGAATGGATGCTGAGGTACTTAACTCTCAAATTCCAAACACTGTGAGTTCCACACTCTTTCATTTATTCATTAACTTCATTTTCTCACTTACTCACTGAGCACATGCTTCTTGACTATCCATTTACTCTTTGCCAGGATGAGTGGGTTACATAATAGTGGGTTATCAAGGTTAGTAATAACTTTTGATCCCATCATTTGACTGAAGTAAACCTCCTTTCTCTAAGGTAATTTATGACCTCTTTAATAGTGAAATCTGATGGCTTTTTCTCAGTCCTTAACCTTCTCAATCTTTATGAAGCATTGCTCACTGTTCATCACTTCCTCATCCTTCTGGGTTATTTTTCTCTCTCTTCTTCCTCCTGGTTCTCTTCACACCTATCTAATAACCCCTCCTCAATGTATTTTTCTGGTTTATCTCCTAACCTCAAATGTGGGTATCTCCCAAAGTTCTATCCTGTCTCTTCTTTTTTCTTTCTCTAACCTCTCTTCTTTCATAGTCTTATGAATTTATCATCTCTTCACAGATTATTGCAAAATCTACAAAAACTTTAAAGTCCAGTTCTTAGGCTCTGAGTTAAGATCAGAATTTAAGATTAACAAGAAAAATGAAGAAGAAGAAGAAATATGACATAAAATTTAAAAGATTTAATTCTGGATTATTTATAGAAATTACCAAAAAAATGGAAAATGGTCAACAGAAAAGACATCAACATTAATTCTAAAAGTTCATCCAGAAGCTAAACCAATGTCAATTAATCATTACAAGACAAAAGATTGCAAAAATCTTAGGAACTCTTTGACTAACTTATCAAATGGAGACAGACTGCTGCCAAAGACAAAGTCAAGGTAGAATATAAACTCGTCTATAAAATCTTAGGGAGGGAGGAGAATTGTGGATGATCGTGAGCAGTACCATTCCATAAAATAATAAATACTAGAAGGTAAAACAAGAAAGAAAGCTTGGCAAGCTTTCTGGCTGAATAGTCATCCCGCGAGCTTTCCATTGGAGAGAGAACTTTACACTTGAAAAAGCACAGGAAAGAGTTATAAAAGAACAAAAACCTTTCAACAAACTGCTTTATCTGTCAAACATAGTGTGCTCATCATGCCCAGATCCTAATATCACAGACCCTGCTGTGCTTATCAAGGAGGTAGAAATGACTCAAAAGAGAAGACAGGCAGGAAAAGCAGGACCTAGACCAAATACATGTAAAGGAGATCCATGTGGGCACTGATATAGTGGTGAGGTCATTGAAAGACTAACACACACAAGGTATTAGAAGGAGAGGAAGATACCAAAGATGTGTGGGGGGCGGGGAAGGGAGAACCACAGGCTTTGTTAATGTTGAAGATAGATGACCCAGAGAACATCAGTTACTACTGACCTGTACACCTCTTCTCTCATCTTTATGAGGACCATCTATACACAAATCAAGGGCATCTTCAGTAAAGTTATTAGTCCAGAACAAATGGACTTTTGCAAGTGATACTCAATGTACAACAATAGACTATATCTTTAACATCCTACAGTTAGCTGAAAGATACTGGGAACATAGGATATTGTTGTCCTTATTCCCTTCCATGTATCAGGATCACTGAAGGGTCCTTGGAAGATAGAAGAGAAATAATGTTGTTCAATGTTCCTCTGATATTAAATAAGAAATCAGGCATGAAACAGGGAAATGGATGCTTGCCAAAGGTATTCACCAATGTCATGGAGGAGATTCAAGGCAAAGTTCACACTGAGGAGTGATTCCCAAGATCTGAATTTCTCCAGATGTTCTAGTTTGTGTAGGATATTGGATTGATTGCATTAAGCTCTAGGACAATGCAGAGCTTGCCAGAATCAATCTGTAGTCATTCAAAAGGATTTTGGCCTGGTCATGCACATTAGAAAGACCAAGTAGATGATGAATGTCAGATTTCAACGTGCATATGAATAAATACCCTTCAGTGCTTGTCCAACAGTTATGTTTATCTGGGACAGACAGGATAGATGGATAGTGAGGTGACTGGAGTTACAAAAGAGGAGAAGAGTGGGCTGGATTGCTTTAAAGAAATTACAAAGTTCATTTACAAACCTCAAGTTCCCATGAAAACCAAGGGCATATTTTCAATACCAACATTTGCCTAGTGTTTCTATATAGTAATAAGATTGGAAACACCATGACCTCCAAAGAACTAAAGATGAACATCTTATAGAAGTCAGTGGAGAGACAAGATGGTAGGTTTGAGCAGTCTTCAAAATATAATCAATGAGGAACTACAAAGAAAAATGGGAGAAAAGATGTCCCCAAGGAAATGGATGACAGGAAGAAAATATGGGCTGGTCCAGTTGTAAGAGCAAGGGATTAAAGATAGACATCCAAAGGGCTCCACTGATGTCCTGGAGATTTAGGAGAAAGTGAGGAACACTGGATTGACTTCCATTGGTGACCTTGTAGGAGAAAAAGGACACAAATCACACAGTATGGGTAGGTGTGGATGGGATGAGATGTGTGTCATTGGAGATAACTCTTAAATTGAGTAGATCACAGATTCATTTGAGAAATGATAGCAATAGTTAGTTCTAACATTTTTATAGCAATTAAATTTTGCAAAGCACATGATCCTCGTAAGAGCCCTGGGAGGTAAGAGTTACTGAGGATAGTTTACTGAAGTTAAATGATTTATGCAAGATCTCACATCTAACAAACGTGGACCATCTAGCTGTCTACATAGCCTTCCCTGGAAAAGATAGAAGAGACCACAGAGTGGTCACAGAGTCACAGCATGATAGCTTGAGAGCTAGAAGGGACCTTGGAGATCATCTAGATGACCACTTTATTTTATAGATGAGGAACCTGAGGGCTAGCAAGGTTAAGTTACTTGCCCAGAGACACCCCGGTAGCCAGAGGTTTTGAACTCAGATCCTCCAATGACAAACATTTTTCTTCTCAATGTAACACATTGCTTCTCTTTAACAATTTTGTGTGTACATGTATGTCAGTATTCTTCCTGAGTAGGGCCTAACATCTCTTACTGCTTTGGATCTTTCACAGTGGTTTATACTTAGCAGAGGCTTAGTAAATATTGGTTAAAAATGAATTATTGCATGGAATTTCCCACAGAGCCATCTTTCTGCTTAGCTACAGGGTGCAGGACAAGGGGAAAGCTTGGGCAGGAACAGGGACCCTGCTAGTTGGCTCTGTCTTTTCCTGGTGTCTGACCACTGACTGGCACACACAGTCTTCTTAAAATAATATGCTTTTCCTTTCAACAACATGGGCTTGGCATACTCATGGTGCTCTGAGAAGCTTTTCTTTCACCAACATGTTCCCCAGAAAGTACTTTCTCATTTATATGACCTGCTTTTCAAATGCGCAAGCACTGAAATATCTAATGTTGTCTGAGCAACAAACAAGAGAGTCAGTTGGTGGGGAAAAGAGATCCTATTTGGGACTACTTTCTGTATCACCCCAGATCCTATCCATTGGCCAACTACAACTTTTACTGGAAGAAACTTTCTCGGTGTTAATTCTTGTTTGGAAAATAATGCAGTGGGAAGCATGCTAGATCATTAAAATCATATCCCAGGGCTTACCATTGATAAGACCTTGGGCAAGTCACTTCTCTACCATGGTCCTTAGTTTCATTTTCCTCATCAGCTTAGTGAGAGGGTTGGATCAGATGCTTTCTGAGGTTCCTTTCAACTCAAAATCTATAATGCAAGTCATCAAATGTAATGTCTGATAACTTTTTTCAATATTGTAGAATGTAACATGAATTCTATTAGCATCCATATTGAAGTTTCTAGCTGTATAGATGTATAAATTTAGAAAGTTTATACATTTATAAAGAAATTTATAGACACATAACTTATTTATAATAATATAAATTTAGCTTTATGGCTTCTGGATTAATAAATGTGCTATGAAAAGAGTAGATTGTGTGTATATATATATATATATATATATATATATATATATATGTATATATGTATGTATGTATATACATTAAGGTGTAAGTGTACCTAGTAGTTAGAGCACTAGGCCTGGAGTCAAGAAGACTCATCTTTCTGGGTTTAAATCTGCTCTCAGACACTTACTTCTTATCTGTGTGACCCTTCAGCAAGTCACTTAACCTTGGTTACCTCAGTTTCTTCATCTGTAAAATGAACTGGAAAAGAAACTGGCAAACCCCTCCAGTATCTTTTCCAAGAAAAACCTCAAATGGGGCCACAAAGAGGCAGAAAAACCTGAAAAAACAACAATCTGTTTTTCAAAATGCAGCTTAAATAGTATCCCTAAAGTGAAGTAGTTCCTTAACAAGTCTGTGTAAAAAAGTATAACCAATTGGCAATTTTGTCACCCAACAATGCATCTGATATAGTGTAGGTGCTTAATAAATGCTTTTAAAAAGTGAATTGAATGTATTTTGGGAGTTTTCAAGCTGACTGTGATGTTTAAAATTTTTTAAAAATTTTGTATCTCACACATGGAGAGATAATTATGACACGAGATATATAGAAAGAGTAAAGGGACTTTGTGCAAGCAGAAGGATTCCTGGAGCTTTTTCCTCTCCTTCAGCAGTTTATTTCTCCTTCATTTCAGCAAGTTGGCAGGGTTCTTCACCACAGATGTTTTAGTGGCTGTCAGAGATGGAGCATCTCTGGCTCTGGGTTTTCTGAGAGCTGAAATCTGCCCGGCCTTCCCAGAGCACTGTGGAGAAAAGGTTTCAAGGAATGTTGGCATGAAAGAGAAACTAGGCCTAACAGGACCTGGATGCTTCACCCAGAGAGGCCTTGCAGATCCCTGAAGAACTGAGCTTGTGCTTTTCCAGCTATTTCTGCAAGGTGGAATTTAAATTTTAAAAAGAGGGGCCTGTTAGCCACATCAGCAGGGTTAGAACTTAGAACTGTAGCGGACAGTGCCTGACCCTTTAACAGCTCCCAGTTTCTTTGGAAAAGCAGCCCAGGACAGGTTTGGGTTTGTCATTTGCTTCCTGTTAGAGTAAGGCTCATATGGCTTGTTTTTACCTTTTTTTTTTTTTGTTCTTGACCCACCAAGTTCAATAAAATGAGAAAATGGAAATGACCTTAAAGTTGTGTTTCCATGAGCCACATTTCTCAAATCATCCCTTGAAAGCCAGTTTCCCAAGACTTTTATCACTGGGGATTGGAGAGAACCCCTGAAGATCTGGATCCCTCTTCTCTGACATGGTAGGGAAATGGCAGCAAAAAGAAGTTGAAAGGCTGGCTAGATTTTCCTCTGTCAATGCCTGGGAAAACTGTTGAGAACCGTTGAGTTCTCAATGGGATACAAAATTCTCTTGTCAATGAGGCAGGGTCTGTGAGATACAAAGAGTAATTTCTTAAAAACTTCTTTTAATATAAATTTATTTATTTAACTTTTCACATTCATTTTCACAAAATTTTGGGTCCCAAAATTTTCTCTCCATTTGTCCCCTCTCCCCACCCTGGTACACTGAGCATTCTAATTTCCCCTATCACCAATCTGCCCTCTCTTCTTTCATCCCTCCCTTCCATTACCCCATCTTCTCTTTTGTCCTGTAGGG
>JAQQSK010013744.1:0-11377 GCA_028658325.1 Potorous gilbertii
ACCCTCCTCTCCCCTCTGTTTCTATCTCTGTCAATAAATATTGAAGCATCTAATCTGTGTCAGGCCCTAGGCCCTCTCTCTTCCCACCAATTCCCTCTCAGTGTCTCCCTTTTCCCTCCTGTCTGTCTCCATCTTGCTTCCACCTACAAGAACCTCCCTCTCCTCTGCCTTCCTCTCCTACTCTTTCTCCCTCTCTGTATTCTTCCTGCCTATGATGGTCTCCTTTCCCTGTGTCTCTCTCTCATATCTCTCTCCTTCTCTGTCTCTGTCTCTCTCCCATCTCTCTCACTCTCTTGCCCTTGCCTCTCTCTCCTCCAACTGCCTTCCTCCCTGCTTCCACCTATTCCTGCTTTGTGCTTGCCCTTTCTGTCCCTCAGTCTGCCTTTATGTATCTGTCTTTGCACTCTCTGTCTCTCACATCTCTGTCCTTCTCTGTCTCTGTCTCCCTCTTCTCTCCTTTTTCTCCCTCCCAGGAGGCCCTGAACTCACTGTACAGGGGAGAGGGGGGAGAGGGTGGGAGAGGCCCCCTCTCCCCTGTACAATTTCTCCTCTCCCCTTTCCCATCTCTTCTTTTCCCAAAAAACCCTGGGTGATAGGAATGGCTAATTTTCACCCCTTTGCCCCTACTGTGGCTCTCACTTCACCCCTGGCCTCTTGTGATATTTGCCCATCTGGGTATATTGGTTACATCTCATCTGCTTACTCTTTTCTCCTTGACCCCTCCTTGGCTAATCGAATATCCGACTGGCCTGCCTCTTTCTTTAGGGTGGTCCCTGAACTTACTCTGTCAGTTAGTGAACTGCTGACTGCAGAGTCCCCCTCTGCAATGCTGGAGGAAACTAGCACCTACACATGTCTTCTCTTTATCTGAAATATTCCTGCCCGATTCCCCAAAACCATCACAACTTCCTAGCAGACGCCTCATACACAGACACTATTGTGTCCTAGTGCACCCTCATCCCACACTATGCACCCTGAATTACCACTCCAGTGCTGACCTCTTCCTCTTGGTGCTCCCCCATTCTCCCCCTCCCTCCTTTCTGGTGGCTTTTCCTTAGCTGTGTGGGAGTGTGCACGGGGGTGCATAGGGGTACATGTTCTCTCCTCAGTGAATATGGGATCCTCTGGCTCTACTTTACTGTGATTCCTGGCTGCCAACGGTCCTAGTATCTACATTCTCACTGGGAGCTTTTTTTTTGGCCTTTCCCCATTTTCTCTTGGCTATATTTCCACTCCTGGTCACATGAACATCCCAGACCCCCAGATGAGGACACAATGCCTGCTCTTGCCTTCGCATCTCTCCCTTCTGAGCAGTATCTTCTTAGTAGTGTCTGGAGAGAAGGAGGCCCCATAACCTTGAGACCTCAGCCTCAGGTAGCCCACACCTGAATTTCTTGTGCTTTACTTTGGTTAAGAAGTTCCTTGATCAATTCACAGGGGCTCTAAGCACTTCACAAGATTGGTGAGTGGAAAATGGAGCTAGGCTGAGACACCCTCACTCAGCAGCCCTGCTGCTTTTTGGTCCATATCCCCCAGTGTAGAATGATGGCATTTGTCAGAATGATGGCTCCCAGTAGCCCAAGGGGCATCCATCTTCCCTTCCTATTTGGCATCTCCTCCTAGCCCCCTCCTTGCATGGATTGGATCTTTTGCTTATGGTGCTGCTGTGTTCCCTGAGGACTTCCTTGATCTTCCATGGGATTAGCACTCTTTCCACCCCACCAATCTGCCCATCTTCCTTTCCCTCTTGTGCCCAGATTGGCATCAAGAACTGCATGGGCAAGGAGGCAGTTAGTAGGCCTGTGCTTTGAGGCCGACTGAGAATTGCAGATTCACAGTCAGGGAAGGAGAGGATTCTGGGGCCTGGGGCTGGGGCTGGAGACTCTGCAGACTGAGAGACACAGAGGACATCCTACCTTACGCTTTGCCCTCTGTTTGAGGCAATGACTCCTTGTTCAGGTTAGGTTCATAACTGGGCCAAAGTACACAGGAACTGCCCCAGCTTGGGTGGATTGTTTTGCATAAAGGGAGCTCTGACTCTTCAGGCTTCCCTCACTCCCACTCCCAATGAGGTCTTTTAGCTCATTTAAGGGAATTCCTTTTAATGAAGGAAGTCAGATCCTATCCTGTTTTGTGCATAAATGTTTAGTCTAGATTCTACTTGATACTCAATATTGCCTTTCAGTAAAAGGGAGCTCCATTGAACATCTCTTCTAATGATACCGATGTCTCTTCTTTGACCTGAGATACTCATTCTTCCAGGCCCTTTACTTTTACTCAGTGTGTGTCTCTCTACTCCAAGTGTTAATTTCATAAAGAAAATGCCAAAGCCCCAAAGCACATTGTAGGATTCTGGTTTTTCATCCACTCCACAAAGAGCATGGCTTTCATGGGTGAGTTCACACTAAGCAGATTCACTTAGGATGACTCAATATGCATCTCCCTCCTCCCTAATTTATGTCTCCCAAGGCAGACATTAACTGATCTACCCCATGGAGCAGATGTGTCCCTAGGCACTGCCAAGTTCCATGTGCCACAGCGTGGGAGCTGTCAGTCCACATCACCCCACAAGGAGTCCTTGTGCCACTCAGCAACTGACTTGTGCTGCTGCCTGTCAGGTTCTCTGTGCCTCAGCTGATCGATGGGCCTCACTATGACATGATGAATCTCTCCATTAAATATTTCACTCAGTGAACACTGGGGGTGATGGGGAGGAGGGTCGTTGCCTTATCTAGGGTTTGGGTCACTCAGAGTAGTTGGGAAAATGACTTCTTCCACAAACTGGAGCTAGACCAAGTGGGTTTTACAAGACCCTACAAATTCTGAGGAAAATGTGTCACTTTGGGGAATTTTCTTAAACCCCCAGAATCCTCTGCCCCTCAGTGACCATCCTGACCCCACCAGGCTGCCACGCCTGCTCTGTGTTTCTTAGGTGACTAGACTGGTGCCCTCATTGTCATCTCACTGATTCCCAGGAAAGAAGCCCAGGAGGAGTTGCCCACCCAGGACAGAGCTGCCCAGAGCTCTGCAGCCTGTCTTGGGCTCCTTCTGTGTTTTCTGGGCCATGGCAAGGGCTGTCCATCCTCAGTCCTAGACCCAGTGGGAGCCAGGATCCTCTCTAGCCCTAGAGCCACCTGGGCCCCAAATTGTAGTCACAATGAGGACAGGAACGACAAAGAGAAGCTGCAGCAGCCCCTTCTTAGGGCCTCCTTGATGGCCTTTCTCTGACATTCCAAGATGGCCATGGCAAATTTTACAGGTGTTTCCACATTGAGCATCCCAGAATCCCTTGGAGGCTGGTGCTGTTAGCATCTGCACTGCGCAAAGGAGGAAACTGTGGCTGAGTCAGTTCAAGTGCCTTTCCCAGTCATTTACCAAATGCTGGACAGAATTTAAGGCAGTATCAGAAATAGGTGTTACCTGCCTGCCAGACGCAACCAACACTTTACCCATGAAGCCATCTAGTCCTCACTGGTGGTTGGATCCCTCTGATCCCAGGAGAATCACAGAACCTGAGTCCAGGCAGGAACATCTGAGAGCCACTCATTTCACCTAGAATAATCTCCCCAACCATTCCCTTCTTCCCTCACCCACTACACACACCCTGCCTTAACAATACTCAAGATTTAACCTAGATCCAGCCTTTGTGTGAAGCCAGATGTCTGAGCAGAAAACCCACTGGGGCCCCAAGGTAGCCCTTGAATCTTTGGGGTAGCTCTCAGTGCTGGGCAAATGGGCCCAACATCAAGTCTTTGATAGCTGGCTGGTCTGGAATGAATCCTTTCACCATTCTGGACTTCTAGGTGCTCTGTCAGATGCCTCCAGGTGTGTCCAGTAGGCTCTCTGGGACCCCTACAGCATTCAGACCCCAGGCTTCGCTCTCTGCCCTCGCTTCCTTCAGCCCAAGCCCACCTGAAGTCTCTTTCCCAGACCATCCTGACCGATACTGGGCCACCACTCTCAAGGCTCCAGCCTCAGTCCTTGCTTCCTCACATAATGCATACTAGCCCATAGACCATTATGGTCTTCATATGGTCTGTCCTGGGCTCACTTATCAAGTTGTTCCCCTGGAGTGACATAACCTCCTAGACTACCCAGAGGCCAGGGGTCCAGGCTCTCCTATGTAACCCACAGGGGAAACAGACACTCTTATAAACAAGGATGACCGAAGTTCAAGTTCAGGACCTAAGGAACGGAGTGGAAGAGGAAGCAGGACCTGGCCTGGGCTTCACAAACTGCTCAGAATTCTAGATTCAGAGTTCCTCAGTGGTAACAGTTTCCCAAATGCAGACCAGTGGTCTTCACTGGGTCTGTCCAGGACAGAAGAGGAGACATCAAGACTCATTTTTCCCCAGCCCTTGCTCAAAGGTCTCCACCAATCTTCAACCAGCTTAGAGCAGGGGGCTTTGGAGTTGACTGACCTGCTCCACTTCCCACTGGAAACTCACTGCCAGGGAGCCCAAGGAGCCCTTCCCATCCTCCTCCCCTTAAGAGAGCGTGTGTCCAACTGTGCTGCCCTGAGCTTGTCCCTGAGAGGGTGTGGCCTTAGGAATTCTGCTCACATTCCAGGTCATGCAGGTCTCGGGGGACATGGATTCTTTTATCCACTGTGGGTCCTGGTTCTCCTCACTTCCTGACCTCTCTCCATCTCTGTCTAGAAGTCTGTGTTTTCTGGCTGTCTATCTCCTTCCCCCACCACCCTCTCCCCTGTTTCTATGTCTGTCAATAAGTATTGAAGCATCTACTCTGTGTCAGGCCATAGGCTGCCTCTTCTCATACAAATTCCCTTTCAGTGTCTCCATTTCCCCCCTCTCTCTCTCTGCATCTTGCTCCCACCTACAGAACCTTCCCTCTCCTCTGCCTTCCTCTCCTACTCTTTCCACTCTCTCTGTATTTCAGTCTTTCTGCCTATTATGGTCTCCTTTCCCTCTGTCTCTCACATCTCTCTCCTTCTTGGTCTCGGTCTCTCTCCGCTCTGACTCTCTTGCCCCTGCCTTTGAGCCCCTCCTCCGCCTGCTCTCCCTTTGCCTTTTTGTCCCTGTTTCTGTCCCTCTGTCTATCTTTGTGTGTCTCTCTTCCCTCTCCATCTCTCCTATCTCTTTCCTTCTCTGTTTCTTTCTCCTTCTCTCCTTTTGCTCCATTTCAGGAGCCCCTGACTCCAGGTCTCTCCCATCCTCTCCTCCCATCCCCCATTTAATTGCTTCTCTCTCTCTTCTGATCTCTTTCCCCAGCACGGTTACAAAACCAGGGGAGAAGGGCATAACTAGTTTCACTCTGGGGCAACTCCCCTACTCTAGCCTCAGCACACGTCTCTTGTAACATTTGCCAATCTGGGCACATTGCATAAAAGTCTTCTAATGAATCTTTCAGCCTTAAACCCTCCTTGGCCAATTGAATGTGGAGATGGAGAGGTTTCATCTTCATGCATTTTGTAGACTTCAGTGAAGGGTTTACTGCCAAGGGATTCCATTTGATTCTGAGTCCATATTTGGTAAACAAAGACTTGATGATTGACTATGGGGGGAGAAAGAAAGCATGCCCTCTGAGGAGCAGTTGAAAGAACTGGGATGCTTCACCCAAGAGGAGAACAGTGTTGTGGAGCAGGAGACGGGGCAGAGAGAGCTGTGCTGTCAAACTTCGATGATAAGACATGTTCCGTGTAGCTCCAGGGTGCAGGGCCAGCACCAAGAGGGGAAGGTTACATACAGGGAAGTAAATTTCAGCACCCCTAAAACTAGGGAGGACCAGCTTAAGCTACAGGCACCCCTAATCTGACTTTTGAGGCAGTCAGGTCCCTACAACTGGAAGTAACTTCTCCAGGCTCCTGTGCCCATTGGAAGGTTTCTGCTCAGCCTAGGAGCTTTCCAAATACCCTCTCCTCCTAAGAGACTGTCAGTCAGGTGTGGCTCGGCAATTAGCCATGCTGGATTGGAAGGTCTTGGGCTAAGCATGAGGACTGTCAAGGGACTCTGGACAAGTTGGGAACCCTGGGCCTTCACGAGACTATCAAGTGAAAAATGGAGCTACGCTGAGATACCCTCGCTCAGCAGCCCTGATGTATTTTGGTCTACGTCCCATGTTTCAGAATGATAGCATCTTTCAGAACGATGGCATGCACTAAGTCAAGGGGCTTCCATCTTCCCTCCCTATTTGGCATCTCCTCCTAATGCTCCTTGCATGGATTGGATCTTTTGTTTCTGTTGCCCCTGCGCTCCCTGGGATTTCCCTGATATTCCAAATGATTAGTACTCTTTCCATCCCAGCAATCTGCCCATCTTGCTTTCCCTCTTGTGCCCAGCTTGGCATCAAAAACCCCATGGACGAGGAGGCAGTTAGCATGCCTATGCTTTCAAGTCAACTGAGAATTCCAGATTCGTCGTCAGGGAAGGAGAGCGTTCTGGGCCCTGAGGCTGGGTCTGGAGACCCTGTAGACTGAGAGGCACAGAGGACATCCTACCTTATGCTTCGCCCTCTGTTTGAGCCAATGATTCCTTGTTCAGGTTAGGGTCATAACTGCGCCAACATAAACAGGAACTGCTCCAGCTTTGCTCTGCTTGGGTGGATTAGTGTGTATAATAGGAGCTCTGACTCTTCAGGCTTCCCTCACTCCCACTCCCAATGATGTTCTTCGGAAACCTTCCCCCCTTCCCAAAACTTACCTTTTGCTTTTAAGTGCAGCCAGTGTAGACTCTGCCAAAGCAGACAACACTCTGCAGATGTTCCTCCCACACTAGAAAAAGGTGGCAGGGACAGGGCACATTAACACAAAGAGCAGGATGCTCCAAGGCTCTGTCACCTTTTGACTCACTGACTTTTTCCAAGGAACATTGGTCTCAGCTTAGGTCCTCCTGGGGCACCAAGCTCTTTATCACTTGGCAGCATTTGAGAAAAGTATGTGATCCATGAAAGCCACCAAGTTCCCAGACTTGGACAGCTTCCTGCCTTGTTCTCACAATCAGGTCATACTCATCCTGTCCTTTATACATGGATGGGCACATATATCCCAAAATACACGTGTACAGCCGTGTCTGAACATGTGAATCCATGCCTGTGCATGCAAAGAGAGAGCGGAATACAGCTCTCAGACTGGATAGACTCACTGATATTTGAGAGAGTGACCACCAGGAGGCTTTCAGAAACATCTGGAAAGCCTCTGATGAAGTAATGCAGAGTGAAGAGAGCAGAACCAGGAGAACTGTATACGCAGTTACAGCAATAGCATAAGTAAGATCAGCTCTGAAAGTCTTAGTCTGATCAAGACTATGGTACAGGACAAATCCATGGGACCAATTCATCTTTTCTTGGAGCCTGGGGATATGGGAGCTGTGACTCTGTAGTCTTCTTCGGACTGTACGTTTTGATCTGCCTTGTCACCTTAGCAATTTCCAAGAGTTAGAGATTTTTTTGTTATTTGTCCATTTCCCCAGTCTCTTAGTGGTCTTGTAACACTTTATCAAACCAGGGCTTTGATGCCAGGGTGTAAGGCACACTGTTGCAGGTTTCGGAGGTTTTGCGCAGCACTTTTCAGAGAAAAATGTAAGAATCAGGTAGTTTTCAGTTCTTCCACGGTGTTGTGATTGTAAGGAGAAGCGTCTACGGCTCTCATGGACTGGGCTCTGGTCTGTAAGTTACCCCAAGCACTCTTTGTTTTCCCTCGGACTGGGAGGAGTTTCTTACCTTGACTGCTGCTGCAAATTCTGCTGTGCCAGAGCTCCTGCTCACCCCGGGATGGTCACCCAGAACAGCAATCTGACTCTGAATTTGAACAAAGCAGCAGAGTCCTGCCTCAGGGCCTAGTAAAGGGACCCTTGGAATGTCGTTTCCAGCCCCTTCCCATCTGTGGGCTGCCACCGCTGAAAGTTAGCTACTGCTGCCGCTGTTGAATCAGTGGCTCCCAAGGCTGCTCCTGGCTTTCATGTCTCGAGGCTGTGCTGGTGCAGACTACAGTGGACTGTGTTCCTCTCTGATCCTTGACTCAGAGAACTTTTTTGGGGACGTACTACATTGTGGTGGATTGTAAAACCGTTATAGGCCACTTCTTTTTGTGGGTTCCACCACTCTAGAATTTTGTACAGTCATTTATTAAAGGTATTTAGATGTTTATGTGGCAGAGCTCAGGAAAGGCCCTGCCTTTATTCTGCCATCCTGACCTTGCCTCCTTTTTCTGTTTTTACGCCATATTTGGCAGGCACTGAGGCCATAATACATGGTCACTTTTGGTCAGGGTGCCATGTAGAGCTGAGAGAAAGGTGCACTCTGTCCTATTTCCATTCCCTGATCCCTAGAATTCTATTGTACCTGACTTTTTCAAAAATTTTTCGATCTTCCTAAATTTTTTTCTTATTACCATTATGGTAAGATTGATCTACTTCTTAGAAACGGTATAGTTGTATTGTAGAATTGTTCATTTAACTTATTTAAGGGAAGTCATTTTAATGGAAGAATTCAGATTCTATCCTGTTTTGTGTTTTAATGTTTAGTCTTGATTTTACTTGACACTCAATGGTGCATTTCAGTAAAATGTAGCTCTCTTGATCATCTCTTTTTAATGACACCCATTTTTGTCTTTTCTTTTGTCTGAGATACTCCTTCTTGTTCCAGCCCCTTTACCTTTACTCAGCGTAGGTGTCTCTGCTTCAAGTGTTTATTTCATCGGGAAAATGCCAAAACCCCAAACCACATTGTAGGATTCTGGTTTTCTTTTCACTTGACAAAGAGCATTGCTTTCATGGGTGAGCTCACACCTAGCAGATTCACTTAGGATGATTCAATGTGCATCCCCTTCCTCCCTAAATTATTTCTCCCAAGGCAGACATTAACTGATTTGCCCTTAGGAAGGGCGATTGAGGGGGATGGGAGGCAGCTCGACCAGCCCCAAAATATAACCGGGACATCCACCTAAAGACACGGGGGAGACTCAGGTGCTGATTTTCTGGTGGAAAGATTTGAAAGATGTAGTGCACTTGAAAAAACACCATCTTGGGAACCGGGAAAGCCCAGGACCCAGGGGATCTAGCTCCTCGACCTGTCGGGGTCTTCCAGAGGCAAGCTGCCCTGAAATGGAGGAAGGAAGGAAACTTGCCTTTATTGAGCGCCTGCTGTGTGCACCAGGTCCTGGCCCGAACTCTTTGGAAGGGGACAATGTGCCTGGACCTTCAAGGTGATGTTGCAGCCAAGAAGGATCAGCCTCATTGTATAGAGGAGCAGACGCAGGCAGGGGTCGGAGGACTGAGTCCAGTCTTGGGCCTCCCTTCCCCTCGGACCCAGCCCCAGGACAGCCCCAAGATCTTCACCATGTCCAGTGGCAGATGAGTGCCTGGCTGCAGGCATCTGTGCAACCACGCCCCTGGATTCGGAGGCCCCGCCCCCTTCTCCCGTCCTTCTGGAGCTGTCAGGGTCAGATGCCCAAGGAGGAGGAGCAGTTTTCGTGGGAGGGGCCGTCATGCCCACAGTGGGATCTCAGCTTCGGGGCAGTGAGCCTGGGGTTTAGAGAGGGATCCCTTTCTGGGCAGGAGGACACTTATCGGTTGAGCTGGCACAAGCCCTTGGGAAGGGTTCTTGGTCCCCTCTTCTTCCCAGCCTGGCCAAGGACTCCTCGGGGAACGTCTTCCCTCCTCCCTCCTTATGGGGACGACTACCTTCTGTCTGAGGGTTCTTTCCTAACAATAAACCCCACCTGCTCTGTGAGATCTACGTTTGTTATGGAAACAGCAAGACTGAACCGAGTACCCCCAAAATGAGGAAAATGCACACATTCACCTCATTTGGAGGGTGTCTCCTCTGGGTCTCTCCATGAGGCAGGCAGCAGCCTGGATAATAAACGACACTCTCGAAATTCCTATTTGACACTTGCCTGTGATTTATTAACTCCTTCCATTTCACATGGGAGTTCCACCAAGATTGCCTTTGGCTCTGTGTGCACAGGCAAAACTTTTGCCCTGGACAACTAGACTGATCTTTAACTTCAGGGGGTGGCCAAGTGGATTCATCTTGGCCCCGATTTTAGAGCACAACCCGAGCAAGGGTTTCGGTAGCAAAATTCTCCTGATCTGGCTAAATTTTGAGAACCCTGTCCGTTCCAGTGAGTACTCCTTATATAGTAAGTCGATTAGGGTGGACGCAGTGAGAATACACCCTTACTCAACTCCATGGGATGCCACGTGAGGGTCCTGACTGACCTCCATGGAAGACCTCATGAGCGTCCTGAAGGGCATCCGCAGGTACCACAGGAGGGTCCTGACTACCTGATCTGTTCCTGGATCCTGTCTGTCTCGGTTCTGTGTTTTTGCTATATGGAGCTTTATCTCCCTGTCCAGAGTGCTTAAAAACTTGACTGTGTCTATCCGTATATTCTGTTAGTCCTCTGGTTTGTGATTCTGTTTAATTTCACTTTCTGTAAATGTTTTCTGTCTTTACTTGTTCTGTGTGTGTGTGTGCTTGTGAGTTATTATGGCCAGCTCCATTGTAGATGGAATTTGGAATGTTACCTCTTTTCCTCCCCCTCTTCCCTTCTCTCTGGTGGTTGCAGCATCAGGGAGGAGAATGAGAGAGGCAATCAAATATTGGATGTGCAGTTTTAAAGGGGCTCTAGTCAAAGGCCACTAGGAGAAAAACATGGGAGAAGTTTAAGGATTTTTGGAAAGTTCTTGGTAAAATTCTCTCTCTCGGGGGGCGGAGCCAAGATGGCGGAGTAGAAAGACTCACATTTGCTAGCTTCGAACCCACAGCCCATAGATTTTCTGTAAAATGAACTCCTGACAAATTCTGGAACAGTGGAAGCCGCGCAGAAACACAGTGAAGGGGATTTCCGTTGCAGAGAGCCCTGAAAAACCGACCACGAAGGTACCCTGGACGGGAGTGGAGCCCTGCCCTGCGGAACCCTCCCCTCCCCTGCCCCGGCGGAACCACCCTGAGAGGAGCGACCAGAGCCCAGCAGGCGTCAGGGACCTGAATCTCCAGCGGCCACGAAGGTCCCTCCACCCACAGAAGCACAGGTCAGTGAGAGAGACGGGCTGAGAGGGGAGCGGGGTATCTCCGGGACTCCGACTCCCTCGGGAGGCTGCGGCTGCAGCCCCAGCAGAGGAAGCAGAGGCCCGCAGAGCAGGCTGGACCTCCACCCCAGCTCCATTACAAAAGATCTCTGCATAAACACCCTGAGTGAACTGAGCCTAAGAGGTGGCCCTGCCCCCACCTGAAAACCAGCAGATAAGCTCCCACTGAAGAGCAGTCAGGCCTGCCGCCAAAGGCCCTGAGGCTGGGGAGCAGCATTTGAATCTCAGACCCCAAGCACTAGCTGGGCGGAACTAGGCATGGGGTGGAGAGGACTCTCAGAAGTCAAGTAACTGCTTGGGAAAATGCCCAGAAAAGGGAAAAAAAC
>JAQQSK010013745.1:0-11377 GCA_028658325.1 Potorous gilbertii
AGAAGAAAGGGAGAAATGGAATGGGGCAAATTATCTCTCATAAAAGAGGCAAGCAAAAGACTTTTCAGTGGAGGGAAAAAGAGGGGAGGTGAGAGAAAAACATGAAGCTTATTCTCATCACATTTGACTAAAGGAAGAAATAAAATGCACATTCATTTTGGTATGAAAACCTATCTTACAATACAGGAAAGTGGGAGAGAAGGGGCTAAGCAGGGTAGGGGGGATGATGGAAGGGAGGGCAATGGGAGGAGGGAGCAATTTGAAGTCAACACTCTTGGGGAGGGACAGGGTCAAAAGAGAGAACAGAAGCAATGGGGGGTAGGATAGGATGGAGAGAAATATAGTTAGTCTTACACAACAAGACTATTATGGAAGTCATTTGCAAAATGACACAGATATGGCCTATGTTGAATTCCTTGCCTTCCCAATGGGGATGGGTGGGGAGGGAGGGAGGAAGGGAAGTTGGAACTCAAAGTTTTAGGAACAACTGTTGAGTATTGTTCTTGCATACAACTAGGAAATAAGAAATACAGGTAATGGGATATTGAAATTTTTCTTGCCCTACAGGACAAAAGGGAAGATGGGAATAAAGGAAGGGAGGCATGATAGAAGGAAAGGCAGATTGGTGATAGGGGTAATTAGAATGCTTGGCATTAGAGGGGAGGGGGAGGGGAAAAGTGGGAAAAAATTTGGAACTCAAAATTTTATGGAAATGAATGTTGAAAACTTAAATAAATAAATTTTTTAAAAAATTTAAAGAAAATTCCTAATGGTCTTTTAAGGCAAAATGCCTTCCACATCCAGAGAAAAAACCATAGAATTCAATCACAAAATGTAGCAAATCATTTTCTTTTGTATTATGTTTTGGTGTGTTATATGATTTCTCCCATTCCTTTTAATTATTCTATACTACATGACCATGGTGAAAATGTTATTAATAGGAATGTATGTGTAGAACCTTTATAAAATTGTATGCTATCTCGGGGAGGAAGGGGAGAATGAGGGGGTAGGTAGGGGAAGGGAGGGAAAAAAAAATTTAAGTTATATGGTAGTGATTGTAGAACGTTGAAAATAGATACAAGAAAAAAATATATAATCATACACATGAAAAGGCGGGGGGGGGGGGAAGTTGCTTTCCTTTTAGAAAAGCAGATCTAAGAACCTGCACAGTAGGCCCTACCATATATGCCAGGGTCCTTGCTCATATAAAAGAACAGGACAACCTGCAATGGAAGCACAGAAGTTCATTCAGGTAATCTACTGACTTACTAAGCTAGAAGCAACCCTAGCTTCTAACCTACCCTTGAAAGAGAGTTGCCCTTTGAATTACCAGTGAAGACTCACTGGATGGAAGGGTGGAGGAGTGGTGGCAGAGCAGGGGCATTATAACTAGAAATGACTGTAAGGTAAAAATTAACATATGAATAGGTCAATGTCCTCTTCTGAGTCTGGGAATCAGCTGGTCTTCTGCTTGGTGAACATCAACATGGCCAAAAAGACATGGTTTCCAATCAGAAGCCTCTATTGCTGTCTCTTACTAACTCTCTCTTGCTAAAGGCAACGTAGTATAGTAACTAGATTGTGAGTCAGGAAAACCTTTTCTCAGCTTCCACTATTGTCACTCTTATTATCTATGTAAGCATGGGTAAGACTCTTGACCTCTCTGAGTCTCAGTTTCCTTCTATAAAATAGAGATAATCATAGCTATAGGAGCTTCCTGGAAGGGTTGCTGCATGCTGAAAACTCTTAAGAGCTATATAAATGTCTCTTATTGCTATGCTAGTTTTCCATTGCCCATTCCCTCAATCTCTTCCGTTAAGTCCAGGAGGTACAGATCCCTTTAGGTTCCAGCAGAAAGGAATTTCAGAAAAGGGTCTTCTGCCACAGAAAGTTAAAAGAAATTTGAGAAAATGAAGGGTCCGCATAAAAGGCAACCAGAGGAACAAAAAGAACTGCTCTCCTTATCTTCCTCTTATGCTCTAATACAGGAGTGTTTGTTCTGTAAAATAGGGAGTCAATCAAAAGGCTGTACTTAAGAATCTAGAAGGTCACATGTAGCCTGAAGGATGCAGGTTCCCCACACCTGCTCTCATGCTCATAGTTTTTCCAAAAGTAGCAATAATAGATCCCCATTAGGCACCAGAACAAGCACAACTCAAATCATCAAGAGCAAAGGAATTCAGTCAAAATCCAATGGTCTCCCTTAGTGAAAAGTCAGTCTTCTGGTAAGCAAAAGGAAGGCTATATCTCTATGGCAACTCCAACTCAAAAGTTCAAGTCTTTTGGCATGACCAGTGCTCTTTTCTGCTTTTCTCCTGATACAGATGAAAGCTATCACACTGTGCTAAGGTTCTACCTTCTCTGATGTAGTTCTGTTTTGTAAGAGGAAAGTAGAAAAGGATGGCTGACTCCCTGCATTGCCTCTCTTCCACAGTATCACGGGAAAGAAAAAAATCCTTTTCTACCCCAAGGAAATGCATTTCTGAGGATGGCTCTAGAGGTGGTAGCCTGAGAGGAAGCTTTCCAAGCCCAAGGAACAGCAACTGGAACACTGATGGATTTCTTGTATGAGTACATGAATGACAGGAGAAGCAGCAAAGTATGTGCCCACTCAGGCTCAGGGGACTTCAGGAACCACAAATCTTGAGTGAAAGGGAGAACAATTCAAGTTGCTATGCACCATGATCTCAAAAATGAGCTTTGTAGAAAGAGAAGGGAGATTCTTTGTGCAGAGTCAGCCTTGGTTATTGCCTTATAGGTAACCTCATATCTACAAGGTGCCAAATCAGAGATTTTAGAGAACAGTCTCCCTAGAAAGTGAGGGGAATCCTGTGAATAAATTACTTTTTGAAGAAAGAAGAGAATTGTCTAAGTGACCTCCAAGTCTAGGGCAGCACAAAAAGGAATCTCCATGACTTCGGTACCTCAACATCTCCTTCTACTACTCCGAATGAGTCAGGCAGTACAGTTGAGATGGGAAAGAATCCTCCTTGTTTGGTAGGCCTAAAATATGGCTGTCTTCAGGAGCAGTCTAATGCCTACATGTTTTCTATTTCTGCTGAGAAGCTCCTTGTGAGTTCCTGGGCATCTTAGACATTTTTAGTGGATTGAGATAAAGGCTTTTCTCCCTGAGTGACATCTGTTACTTTGACTGCTTGTATGAGAGGTGGAGACCCTTTTTTTCACATTTAGGGAAGCCTAGACAAAGCTATACCTAAATTATATTTGGAGATTTCCTACAGAAAATTCCAGGAGGCATGATGAGCCAAAAGAAAAAAATGACTCTTCTTGGGCATGGTAACACAGTCAGCTGATGTTGGAGAGAATTCCATACCAGGTCTTCTAACTCCAAGCTCAGCTCTCTCCTGAATCCCAGTCCAGAGGGAATGTAATAGAAAGAACATTCAACTTGGCATCTAAAAATTCCTGAATGTAAAACCACCACTTCATCAAGGGTAAAGATCTTGTCATTCTTTAGGTAACCTTGCAGTTAGGTGGAACAGTGGATAAAGTACCAGGTCTGGAGTCAAGAGAACCTGGGTTCAAATTCGGCTTCTCACACTTACTAGCTGTGCAACTATGGGCAAATCACTTGACCCTATTTGCTTCAGTTTCCTCATCTGTAAAATGAGCTGGGGAAGAAAGTGGCAAACCACCCCAGTATCTGTGCCAAGAATGAGATCACAAATGAGATCACAAAGAGTTGGACACAATGGAAATGACAGAACAGCAACAGCTACAAACTTTGCAGAACTCAGTATACAATAGGCACTCTATAAATTCTTGGTGACTAATACAAGCACAAACACAGCCCTACTCAAAAGAAGATTTGATTGCAGACTACTGTTTGGAAATACAGATGAATTTTCTGTTAGTTGGCCTAATTTTCTAAATTATTATAATATATTATAATAAAAATTCCAAATTCTCATAAATTTTCTAATTTAACCATTATTCAATCTTCATTTTCAGTACTTTATCAGGAACCAAATTGTTGGGGTTTTTTCACTTGATGTATTTAAATCAAGTTCACTAGACCATATTATTAGATGCTCTTCATTATGAATGTTTTCTTCCCACTGTCACTTAGAGACCTTCAGAAAGACATCAACACATACATGAAGTCCCTTCCAAGTCAACATTTGTAATTTTGTACCAGTATTAGCATTATGAAATTGTACTTTTACTAAGTAACTTCCAACTGATGAAAGACATGAGAGAGGAGAAAAGAGAATTGCTCAAACCTCTATCACAAACAGTTTTCTATTTAACTGCACAATTCTGTTTATTTTCCTGGGACCGAAGAACAAATTATCAATTATGGGCAGATGGACATTAGCATAATCCATAAAGCCAGAAGACATTAAAATGCTCTGTATCTATCACCATTGATTAGTAGCAGAACATTTCATTAGTCTTTATATAAATAACTCAGTAACAGAGTCAGGTTTTTGACAAAGCAAAAGTATCTCTCTCTGTGTGTCTTTTATTTTTTTTTAAAGAAAGAAAATATTTTCCAGATCACCAGCCATGGAGCAAACTGCTTCCAAAAAGAAATTCTAATTTGGATGTTATTGATCTATTCTAAACAAGGATGAAACACTTTAAAGAAGCCAGTCCATTTAGATACAGACTTAGAAGTGCAACAGGAATCATCTTTTATGGGCTAACCGATATGGAATTTCTAACAAAACAGTGAATGGTTTAAGGGATATAGCTGTTTTCTGCCTCCAGAAAGGAAAGCTTACACTTTCAAATATTGTTAGCTTTGAAAATCTTCCCTTGGATTTAGCTTGACAGGTCTTTGACAGTTTCTATTCTACTGACCTTCATTAAGTTCCATACCCTACTTCCCATAAATACATCACCCCTCCCTACCTAGCCACCAAAAAGAAATCTAAGCTCCTGGATAACAAGACCTAAGTGCCTGTATGGACAAGATTTCCCTTACAAAAATGCATGGGCCTCTACTTCAGATGTTTCTGCTTCCTGGTCCACTTGACATAGCTAATGTTAAATTCAAGAGGCCTATTTTTCCCGAAGGCAAAATTCATGTCAAATTCTGGGAGTTGTAACAGACGTTCTCAAAAGTTGTATTAATCCGCTATGGTAGACTTGTTCTCATTGTCATCAGGCAGTGTGGTTCATTGGAGAGTCTTGGCTTAGCCTCGGCAGGCTTTCTTGGCAGCCAGAGCCTAGATCCTTCTCTGAGTTCAACTGTTGTCTGTACTATTATGTGTTATTTTTGCATCGCACAGACAACAATTGAGCTCAGAGAAGCATCTAGCCTGTGGCTGCCAGGAAAGGTTTCAGAGAAGAAGACTATAGAGAAGGCTTTCTCTCATCCAAGGCCCTTTTGTCCTTTTTTTTTTCCCGGCAGGTAATCAATCAATTAATCAACAGCCATTTATGGAGCATTTACACTGTATGTCAGCCACCATACTAGATATTATGCCCATTTCAACTGTCTAACTCCAAAAATTACAAATAAGAGACAGTGTAGTCTGGGAAATTTGCTTGGAAGTCACAGAACACAGATGCCCCACCTCTTCCTCTCAGTGACTTTCCATATAACCTTAAGCAAATTCCTTTCCTTCTGTCAGCCTCAGTATTTGCCTCTATAAAATAAGTGGATTGGAATAAATGATTTCTCAGTTTCCTTCCAGCTTTAACAGTCCATTATTCTTTGAGCTTCAAAGTGGGTTTAGGGGCCAAGGAAGGCTGGATAACAACATAGGAAGGTAATAGAGAACATATTTGGGGCAGGCTGCATCTTGTAACATTATAGCAGTTACATAGGACTGTCCTCAGTGACATAAAGATTATTTACTTATGGACCTCCTAATTATATGCAGAATTAATAAATAAATAATGGAGGACATTTATATAGCCCTTTAAGTTTTTCAAAGCACTTTATATACATTATCTCATTCAACCCCCACAAAAACCCTTTGAAGTATGGGCTATTATTATGTCTGCCTGACAAAGGAGGACATTAAGGTTTATAGAAGTTGAGTGACTTGTCCAGGGTCACATAGCTAGTTAATAACAGAGACAGGATTTGACCCAGCCCTTCTAGATTTCAATTAATATTCTAGCCACTATGCCACCATATCTCTCTTTTTTCCCTTTTTAAAAATTATATTTATTATCTATATATTTTAACATTTTTTTCTTTTTAAATTTTGAGTTTCAAATTCTCTCCTTCCTCCCAACCATCCCCTACTCACTAAGAAGACAAACTATATGGTATCAATTATACATGTGAAATCACACAAAACATATTTCCATATTAGCCACATCACTTAAAGAAAGGAAGGAAGAAAAGAAGGAAGAAAGAAAAATGAAGGAAGCAAGGAAGGAAGGGAGAGAAGGAGGGATGGAGGAAAAGAAAACAAGAAAATTATGCTTCATTTTGCACTCAGAATTCATCAGTTCTCTCTCTGGAGGTGGATAGCATTTCTTTCATCATGATTCCTTGGGAACTTGCATCATTGTCTTGATCAGAGTAGCCAAGTTTTTCACATTTTATCATCATTTCACCATCACTGTTATTATGCACAAAGATTTCCCTGTTCTTTTTCTCACTTTACTTTGCATCAGTTCATATAGGTCTCGTCATTTTTTCCTGAAACTACTTCCCTTGTCATTTCTTATAACACAGTGTACTCTATCACAATCATATGCCACAACTTGTTCAGTCATTCTCCAACTGATGAGCATCCCCTTCAATGTCCAATTCAGTGCCACAACAAAAAGAGCTGCTATAAATATTTTCATACAAATCAATCCTTTTCCTTTGATCTCTTTGGGCTACAGACCTAGTAGTGATATTGCTGGATCAATGGATATGCACAGTTCTGTCATCCTCTGGGCATATTTCCAGATTATTCTCCAGAATGATTAGATCAGTTCAATACTCCATCAACAGTTCAATAATTTACCTATTTCCCCTCATTCCTTCCAGCATTTGTCATTTCTGACAGGTGTGAAGTGATATTTTAGTACTATTTGAATTTGCCTTTCTCTAATCAGTAGGGATTTAGAGCATTTTTCATATGGCTATAGAGAGCTTTGATTTCTTCTTCTGAAAACTGCCTGTTTATATCCTTTGATCATTTATCAATTGGGGAATGGCTCCTGTTTTTAAAAAGTTGACTCAGTTCTGTATTCAATATATATTTGAGAAATGAGGCCTTCATTAGAGTGAAATTTTTTAATATTACTTCATTGTATATGACACCTTTTAGCAAAACCTGGTCTCCCTGATTATCATTTTCAAGTAGATCTAATTTTGTTTTTGCTTCATCTGTGTTCATGATTGCCACCCCTGCCCTCTTCACTTCAGCTGAAGCATAATAGACTCTGCTCCAATCCTTCATTTCAATTCTCTGTGTGTCCTTTGGTCTAAATGTGTCTCTTGTACACAACATATTGTTAGATTCTGGTTGCCAATGCATTCTGCTATCTGCTTCCATTCTATGGGTTGGCTTATCCCATTCACATTCACAGTTATAATCATTAACTGTGCATTTTCCTCCATCGCACTTTCTTCTGTTAATCCTTCTCTCTGTTCCTCCTTAAAATTCTCTCTTGCTTCTGACCACTGCCTCCCCAAAACCCTCCTTACCATAATTATCCTCCCCCAACCATGTCTTTTGTCCCCTTCCCCTCCTATTTTCCTATTGGGTAACATAGATTTCTATAGTCAACTGAATGTGTGTGTGCGTGCGTGCGTGCGTGCGTGCGTGCGTGTGTGTGTGTGTGTGTGTATTTTTCCTCTTTGAACCAATTCCAATGAGACTTCCCTCAAAACCCCACCCCCATTTTCCCCTCCACTATAATAGCTCTTCCTTTTAGGTCTTCTTGAGGTGAGAAAATCTGCTCCATTCTACCTCTCCTTCACAGTGACTCTTCTACTATTAAGTCATGTAACTAAATAGTACCATTCAACATGGTGATTTTGGGAGGTTCTATGATTCCTACTTTTTCCTACAATAAAGTATTTCAGGGCATGTGATATGAGCAAGTGACCCAATGGTGACAGGGGGCCTTTTTCCTGGGTTTGATTTTTTTTTTTTATTTCTCTACAAACTGGTTGATAAGAGACCAGGTCTAGGGTTACTAGGGTTAATTCATGGGTTCAGAGCTACTACAGAATGACCTAAAGTATCCTAAGCTAACCATGGTCCCAAAATATTAGATTGGTCTTGAAAGAAACTCAGTTTCTCAAAGGCCATTTCTTGTTGGCAAAGGGCCACAGGAGTCTTGTGTCTGGGCCAGCCTTAAACTTGAGCAGGAAAGGCAGTGATAGTGCTGTGCTAAAAAGACTTAGAGGAATGAGCTAAAAACAAGAAATGAAAATAACTCCTGTGACTCTAAGCCAAAGAAGACCCTGGAGAAAGTTAAAGTCAATGAGCCACAAGGCCTTGCCCTACCTCCTTTTCCCCTATCAGGAATACTCCCTTGGAAATGGCTTGTCAGGAGTATGATTTTTTACACCCACTAAGGGTTTTGGCAGCATAACTTGTCCAGTCACTCAGATCCCAGATCCACTGCTAATGAACAGGGGATATTTTAAAACCTTTCTTTAGCAGCTGTGAAAACTTATACCAATGGCAATTCATTTTGTAGTGATTATTTCTATTTTCTTTTTAATTTAAAGAAATGAGTGGCATCATGTTATAGAAAACAGTGGGCTTCTCTTATATTCAGGGAAGCCTGCCTCTGACACTTATTACCCATGTGATCAGAGGCAAGCCACCTGACCTGTCTCTCTGTGCCCCAAACAATTCCAAATCACAAAGCAATTGTCACACTGCAGTGATGGAGAGTTTACACACTGGGAATTCCACACACTGATGAAATCAGTGGTGGAAATAAACAAGAAACTAATACGATTTAGTAAGGGAGGAATATAGAAGCACAGAGTATGATGGGAGCAACTAGTACAATAGCCCACTGAAAGCACGAATGCCCTGGAGAGCATCCCTAACAGAAAACATCCCTTTCAGCTTCCTCTTTGACATTTTAAGGAATGAAGGCAATTCTGGAATAGTGATAATCATTGAGAACAAGATACTGAACACTTCTAAAGGAAGTTATACAACTGCTGAAACTAGAAATAGCCACATGCACCACAGAGGCAGTATCATCCAGATTGCAGAGGGAACTGCACTAAATGGGGTCTACTAAACTCACCCAAGTGTACAAGGTAAGGTAGAAACTAATTACGGCAGAAAGTCTAAGTCCAGGAATTGAGATTGTAAACATAAATAACATAAGAAAATACCAAACACAATTAAGAAATTGTTTGGGTTAAAAGAAGCCCAAGAGACAAACCCAAATGAGGACAGCAACTCCACAATAGGTTTAAGCAGAGTTTCATAGAAAAGAGAAACAGCTTGGCATAAGGACTACAAGAGTGGCTAGGAACAAATGAAAGAAGAGATAAAACTTAAATGAGAATTAAAATAAGAATTCTGTAAGGAAATATTGGAAGGAGAATAGCTGACAACAAAACCTGCAAAATCTTACCAAAGGAGTAGAAACTGAAAAACAGAATACAGAAAGAAGAAATAAATGAAACAACAAGAAATATTAGAACAAAGTTTAAAGATTAAAAAATAAAATAAATTTAAGATATTCACTATCAAAAATAACTGACCTTGGGTATAAAAAGAAGAAAGAAAATTTAACAACCATCAGACTTCCTAACCCAGAAGCTTTCTATCATATTTCAAAAAAAAATCATTAAAGAAAATTGTAGGGACTTAGAACTAGAGGACAAAGTGAAATAGAATGAATTCATGAATCAGCTTGTGAAAGAAATCCCTGAATGAAAACTCCCAGGAATGCTATAGCAAAAACCTAAAGCATCCAAGTCAATTAAAAAATATTGCAAACTGTCAGACAGAAAAAGTTCAAGTAACAGAATCTCTAAAGAGTATATCAGTTATCTATCTAACAAAAATGAGTATTAGTCCTGCAGGGAAGAGGGAATGGACCTTTAAAAGAATAGAGGACTTTCAAGTATTTCTGATTAAAAGATCAAAGCTAAATAGAAGCTCTGAAATACAAAAATCAGAAGTGAGAAAACACAGAAGAAGAAAGCTAGAAAGTCAACTACATTTGAGCAATTAGGAGGGGCTGCTGGATAAATAAAAGGCTAACATTCTAATTAGAGGAAAAAGGACAAGTGACCCTGCTACTATCCTCAAGATTCACAGACAGAATTAAGAAAGATGAGCACAGGGTCCAAGTATGGGTTTTGCCCCCAATCAGCTAAATTAGGTCAGACATCTATGAATAAATACAGCAAACGAAAGGAAAATAAATTAATACTTGATGAGGCAGAAGACTCTATAGATACTAAGACAACATGGAATCCCAGAAAGATGTTCCTGAATAGTTGTTTTTTTTTTTTTGAGTTTATTATGATGTCATTTTTAAAAATTTATTTATTTATTTTAAGTTTTCAACATTTATTTCCACAAAATTTTGGGTTCCAAATTTTTTCTCTATTTCTCCCCTCCTCCCCTAAAATGCCATGCATTCTGGTTGCCCCTTCCACCAATGTGCCCTCCCTTATAACACCCCTCCCTTCCCTTATCTGCATCTTCTTTCTTGTCCTGTATGGCAAGATAAATTTCTATATCACATGACTTGTGTTTCTTATTTCCTAATTGTATGCAAAAACAATTTTCAACATTTGTTCCTAAAACTTTGAGTTCCAACTTCTCTTCCTTCCTCCTTCCCCAGCCATTCCTACTAAGAAGGCAAGCAATTCAATATAGGCCATATATGTGTAGTTTTGCAAATGACTTCCATAATAGTCATGTTGTGTAAGACTAGCTATATTTCTCTCCATCCTATCCTGCCCCCCATTTCTTCTATTCTCTCTTTTGACCTTGTCCCTCCTCAAGAGTCCCTCCTCCCATTTGCCCTCCCCTCCATCACCCCCAACCCTGCTTATCTCCTTCTCCCCTACTATTTTGTAGTGTAAGATAGATTTTCATACCAAATTGAATGTACATTTTATTCCTTTCTTGAGCCAAATATGAGAGTAAGCTTCATTTTTTCCATCTCACCTCCTCTCTTTTCCCCGCCATTAGAAAAGGTTTTTCTTGCCTCTTCTATGAAAGATAATTTGCCCCATTCCATTTCTCCTTTTCTCCTCCCAATATATTCCTCCCTCATTCATTAATTTTATGTTTTTAGATACGATCCCTTCCTATTCAATTCACTCTGTGCTCTCTCTCTCTCTCTGTCTCTGTGTGTGTGTGTGTGTGTGTGTGTGTGTGTGTGTGTGTGTAATCCTTCCAACTACCCATATACTGAGAAAAGTTTCAAGAGTTATAAATATTATCTTTCCATG
>JAQQSK010013746.1:0-11377 GCA_028658325.1 Potorous gilbertii
CATATTCCATCCATATCTCTGCAGAGAACAGAGTAAAATGCATTTCTTTATCTCTTCTCCAGGGCTGAACTTGGTCATGATAATTATACAGCTTTCAGTTTCATTTTTTGTTTTCTCTATTTACATTGTTGACATTTTCCAGGTTCATTAAGATTTCCAGGTCTTTCTATCTTCTTTACAGCTAAATTTCCTTTTGCGTATTGTCTTCTATAGTTAAAATGTGACTTCCTTGAGAGATTAAAGGTAAATGTATGTTGGGAATTTTCAGAAAGCTGGTTGTTAAACATTTACCAGTATACACCTAACTAAAACTCTCAAGAGTTAATCTCATTATTTCTATGCAGATTAATTGCTTTGTACTGGGGCTCCTGTTTACCCCTCCCTCCCCCTTCCCCTGCCTCCATTTGGGAGGGGGCAAAGGGGGTACACAGAAGGAAGGACGTCCCTCAAGAGAAGTTCACATCCTGAGTCAGCCACAATGACTTTTTCTGGTCAACATTATTATTCCGTGAAAGGTTTATGATCTGTTTCCTGAATTCCTTATCTAATTCCTCCTCTCCCATGATAATATTCCTTCTGTTTGTCCTTCAGATCTTCACCCTAGTGCTTCACCCCTAAATTAATGGATTTCTTCAATCCATCTATTTTTTATGTAATACTATTCCATTGTCTCCTTTACTTTCCTTTTAGAATAAGACATACCACCCAGAGGCAGAAGTGCATCCCATCCACCAAGTCTCAGTGATACCCACAGGGACAGATTTAACTCTAGTTCTCCATTCTTTGTACATTTGCATATAGAAATCTGAGACAAGATTTTTGGTCCTCTCTTCTGCTTGGTTCCCTCTATAATGTCTGGTTTAGCAGATGTATGTATGTAGATGATTTAATTCCTCCTAGTCTTGATATCACCAGCGAGACTGGAATCAAAAATAGCCTATTCAATCTCATTAGGGGCCAGCAACAACAATCACCACCACCACTACCACCACCACAATCACTGCCCTAGTAATTGTATCCATCCGTGCAATAGTCCAGGCTTGTTATAGGAAATAATACTAGCAGGATAAGGAGTTGTCCTGGGACCTTTTCAACCTAAATGCTATTGAACTAAGACAGTTCTTAACCTGGGTCCATTAACTTGAAAAAAAAGTCTACATACATACATATATGTATGTGTATATATGTCTATATGTCTATATATATGTCTGTATATATGTGTGTATTTATATGTATCTATCTATATACATTTCCTTCTCCAGCTCATTTTACAGACAAGGAAACTGAGGTGAACTAGATTAAGTGACTTGCCCAGAATTTGAACTCGTGAATATATACGTGTGTGTGTGTATGTGAAATAAGTGTGTACACTTATTTCACACACACACACTTATTTTTTGTTGTTCAGTCATTTTTAGTCATATCTGACGTTTTTGTGACCCCAATTGGAGTTTTCTTGCCAGAGATATTGGAGTGGTTTGCCATTTCCTTTTTAAGCTCTTTTTACAGATGAGGAAACTGAGGCAAACAGAGTTAAGTCACTTGCACACAGAACACACTAAAGTCTATATTTCAATGTAATTTGTTTTCATTGTAATTCTATGGATTTTATTTAGTATATTTAACAACATTATTCTGAGAAGGGATCTTTAGGCATCATCAGACTGCCAAAGGGGTCCAAGATGCAAAAATCCAAAAAACCTTTGAACTAAGATTGGAGTGAGATAACAATAAAAAGAGACATTTATATAGAGCTTTAAAGTTAATGAAGTTTTTACATTATTTCATCACAGTCCAATATTTTAGGCTATCATCCAGAAATCCAAAACCCAATTCCCGACAGCATCATCTTACCAAGCTATTCATTTTCCAAATCTGTGTTCCTGGAAAATACTCCTTTGCCCTCATGTCTTCTTTTTCCTTTCCTATCACCTCATTATTTTTAGTAATTGTGCTCTAGATTCCTTCTGCCCCAAACTTTTGCTGCTCACCTGTCTTATGAGTGGGCAGTGTTTGTTGATTTGAAAACCCTCTATGTCCATTTCACTCCTCTGCCCCACATTATTCCCAGGTACAGGCTTCAAGGGGACCCTGTTGTGGTTTATATTGGACTGACAAATAAATTGTCTTTGTAAGGGAATTAGCAATTTCTCTTACTCCTCATTTTTTCCTCTCTTTATTAGATGGCTTCTCTTCTGAAGGCACCTGTGAATCTACTCCCTCATTCCTAGGGGTACAGCAGGTCCTTTGTCTTGAGGCAGTCCAATATCCTACCCCAACTCCTCCATAAACTTTCATTCCTGACACTTAAGTTCTAATCATGAATCTATCTTCCTTTCCTTCTCTGTTCTACATTCTTTGACTTTTCAACTTCCTGAAATGAGCTACAATTTCTTTCTGCTTCTTTATATGCTTTATTCTTCTTTGTTTTCTTATTCAAACTTTTTTCTTTCATGGAACATTTCATCCTTCCTGATAACGTAGAAAGCAGACATGCATTCCTCCAGAGATTTCGTTTGTTCGTACCATTCTGTTGGTTGATATAGCAAAATCACGTGTGACACTTTGTGTGGGTCACTGAAAAATTCCTCCTTTCCCCTGCACTTACTTGAAGCAAAATATTGTTGGTAACTCTCATGGATAACAGCTATGAAAAATTGTTCACTGCTCACTGAGCCAGGAGTTCAGTCTCTGTAACTTGATTTGTAGGCTTTCCACAATTTCTCTTCATTTGACCCTATCTGGCTCAGCTGGAGATGCCTCCTAGCATTCATTCAATTGGCAAATATAGTGAAAAATAATCAAAGTCAACGCTGATGAGGCATGGAAAAGTAGACTTGCTATTACATTTTTGGTAAGGTATAAATAGGTCTAAATGTTTTAGAAAACTATGGGGATACACACACACACACACACACACACATATATGTATATATATATATATATATATATATATATATAAAACTGTTTGTGCTCTTTGATCCATTGATCTCACTATTACAAATATACCTTAAGGATGATATCAGGAAAGGTGAGAAGATATATGCATAAAAATATTCCTAGAAGCATTATTAACAGCAAAAATCTAAAAAGAATCCATGTGTCCAACAATGGAAGATTGACCAACCGAATTGTGGTGTAGGAATGTAATGGAATTTGATTGTATCTTAAGAAATGACAAATATGAAGAATAAAAAATATGATAAGATTTACATAATTACAGATCAAGAAAAATGAATCAAAACAGAAATATCAATCAATCAATTGATTTATTTAATAAATATCTACTATGTGCCAGGCACAAGTGATATGATTTTAAAGAATGAAACCATCCTTACTCTCAAAGAGCTTATATTTTAAAGGGGTAGCCTATATAGTGGTAATATCAAGCGAATGAACACAAATTAACTAAATACAAGATAGTTTGAGAGAGAAGTGCCTAGTAGTTAGAGGGATGGATAAAGGCTTAATGCAGAAGATGGTGCTTGAGAAACTGAGAGTCTTTTTAAAGATGTTGTAAAGAAGACAAGCATTCCAAGGTTGTGACACAGTGCAAACCAGACAGATGAGAGATACCTTGTTTTGTCTCAGGGATGGAAAGCTGGACCATTTGGCTGGATCTCAGAGTGTGAGAGAAGGAGTACTATCCACTGAGGATAGAAACATAAATGGAAACCAAGTTGTACAATACTTTAAAACTAAACAAAGAAGTTGATATTTTATCCTATAGGGAATAAGAGGACACTGGAAATTATTGAGTAAAGAAGTGATATGGTCAAATTTACACTTAAGAAAAATTCCTTGGGCCACATGGTGTAGGATGGACTGAAGTGGAAATAGACGAGGCAAATGGGCCAGTTAGGAGACTGTTGCAATAAACTAATGAGAGGCAATAAAGACCTGAACTAATGTGAGTGGAGAAAAAGGCCCATATGTGAACAGTGTGGCTGCCAAATTTGGATTTGGATATGTGGAGTGAAAGAATTAAGGAAAATAATGAGGTTACAAACCTTAGACACTGGAAGGATGGTGATGTCTTTTATAGAAATAGGGAATTCTGGAACAAGAGAGCATTTGAGAGAAAAGATCATTAGTTTAGGCATTCTAGATTTAAGGTGTTTTGGAGATATCCAGTTTGAAGTGTCTGATAGGCATGACTGATGTCATCCTGAAGCTCAGGGTAGAAATTGGGTCTGGATATATATAAATCTATGAATTATCTTCATAGAAACGATAGTTAAATCGAGTATAGAGAGATATGAATAAGAGTCCTAGGATAGAAGTTCATGGCCAGAGAACAAATAATGAGTAAACAAAGGAACCTAAAGGGAAGAAATCAGATAGACTGGAGGAAAAATAGGAAAGAAGAGTGTCACGAAAACCCAGAAAGAAGAGATTATGCAGAAAGAAAAGATCATTAAAAGTGTCAAATGCAGCAGAGAGGTCTAGAAAGATGAAGACTGAGAAACGACCAGCAGATTTGACAATTCAGAAGTCACTGATAACTTTAGAGAGAGCAGTTTCAATTGGATGATGAATTCAAAAGATAAATTGCAAGGTGCTGAGAAGTGGGAGCAGAAGCAGTAAGTGTAGACAGCTTTGTCAAGAAGTTTGAAGGAGTTTGGCTGACAAAGAGAGGAAAGATATAGGGTGATAGCTGAGATGAGGGGATGGTAGGGTCTAGTGAATATTTTTAGGGATAGAGACACTTGAGCATGTTTGAGATATTTGAAGGCAGTTGGAAGTGAATCAAGAGATAAAAAAGAATTTGAATATTTCAGAAAGAGGATGATTGAGGATACAGTCTTTGGGAGAAGATAGGAATGGATGGGACCAAGCATATATATATATATATATGTATACATATATATATATATGTATATGTATATATATATATACATATACATATATATATATATATATAAAATTCATATTATATGCATGTATGTATGTCTATATAAAACATTTTTAATATAGATACATACACCTACTGTTTATAACAATGTTAATAACACTAATGATATAACATCACACTAAAATCTAGGAAAATGCAAAGAAAAGGGAATTAGGAAGCTCAGAAGGGGACATAGAAACAAGTAATGACTTCTGTTACTGTCCTGTTAAAATTATTACACCTTTGACATCTACGAAGTGTACAAAATGTTGTGGTTGTGCACATAATCTTTTTTTTCTTTTCTGTGTACTTGAATATTGTGCCTGTTGTATTTATAAATTACAACAAGAAGCAATGCGGTGTACTGACTAGAGATCATACTTGGACTCTGGAAGCCCTGGATTCAAGTCTTTCCTTTGAGAAACTCTAGCTGTGTGACCCTGGGCAATGGACAACTTTTCAGGGTCCTCGATAATATGAGTGTAGAACACTTTTCAATCTTCATTCACAAATAGAACTTTAAAACAACAACAAGAATAAATGAAATTGAGAAAGAAAAATCTTTCTCCCTTAGCAACTTGCAAGAGGCAGCTAGGTGGTACAGTGGATAGAGCACCAGTGCAGGAGTCAGGAGGACCTGAGTTCAAATCTCACCTCAGACACCTGACACTCACTAGCTGTGTAACCTTGGGTAAGCCACTTAACCCCAATTGCCTCATCCTGGGTCATCTCCAGTCATTCTGATGAATATCGGGTCACTGGATTCAGATAACTCTGGGGGAGAAGTGAGGCTGGTGACCCACAAAGCCCTTTCTCTCTCAAGACAAAGTCAAGGGCAAGTCATGTCATTATTTCTCTGATGAAATGGTCTTCTTCAGCAACGAAGGATAAACATACACCTGCAAATTAGGATATTCCTTTCAAACCCTAATGAAAACAGAAGCTGGCCTGGGCTGTCTTTTCTGATGGATTTCAATTACCAGCAAAGTCCTAACGATTTAATGGAACATCACTTTGGTCATTTGCTTTTCCTGATAAAGTGCTAGATACCACCATATATTTCTTTGGTTGTCTCTTTCTCAAATGCAGGAGTCCTGGCTTCAGGTTTTTTTATAACCTTTAAAATTTTTGAGTTCATTGAAGATCATTTTAAGTAGTCACTTGGATTCCTTCAGATACCAACACCCCTTATTTCCTTCTTCATAACAGTCTCTTTGTATTGTCAGGTATGAGGCTTCTGAAGATTTCCATTCCACTTGAGGAAGCATTCTTAATCTGGTATCAAAGGATTCTCTACAGTTTTGTGGATAGGTTTCATTGTAAAGGATAAGGTCCATAGTCTTTTCCAGAGTACCAAAGAAGTCTATGACACACACAAAAAGATAATGATGTGTGTTTAAAGCATAGGGAATGTTTTCTAGTCTTCTGGAAATGTGCCTTCTTAAAGTATGGGTTTCCTGATTTAGTCCAGAATGTCTTTTTTTTCACTATTAAAAATATAAAGATGACATATTCAGTTTCTCTCAAAATTCCTGTAACTTCCATGTAGCTATCCTTTTCCTCTGTCTTGTTCCAGAGTAGCATTTACTGTTCTCATTAACTTTAGAGAAGATGAAATTACCAGCAAAGCAAATTGAAAATTTATATGATGCTCTGCTTTTTGCAGAATTACTGAGGAGTAAGGAACATCATGGAAACAGTGCATGCTATTACATGCCATCTGTCTTCAAGAGCCAACAGAAGGCTTGCCCATTTCCCACAGCAACACACAGTTGACAGAAGAATTTTTTTTAATGGAGTTGAAAGAAAGAAAAAGTGAGAACAAAGATGCCTAATAAAAGCATTTGAATTCTCTGTGGGAAGTGAGATAAAATAACCTTCAGTAACTTGTGGTTTAAATCACTACTGATGTAAAATCAATCAGTTAATAAATATTTATTAAGCACTATACATTAGAAACTGTGGTCTACCTGCCAAAACAAATCTAGGGACTATATGAACACAATTACAAAATACTTTTTGCAAAAATAAAGTCAGATCTCAGTAAGTGGGAAAACATCAAGTAGGCTGAGCCAATAAAATAAAAATGACAATTCTACCTAAATTAATTTACTTATCCAGTGCCATACCAATGAAACTACCAGATAATTATTTTTTAGAGCTAGAAAAAAAATCAAAATTCATCTGGAAGAATAAAAAGTCCAGAATATTAAGGAAACTAATGAAAAGAAATGCTAGGGAAAATGGCCTAGCTCTACCAGATCTCAAATTGTCAAATTTGTCAATTCTCAAAATAAAGCAGCAATCATCAAAACCACTTGGTACTGGTTAAGAAATAGAGGTGTAGACCAGTAGAATAGATTATGTACTCAAGACACAGTAGTCAATGAATATAGCAATCTATTGTTTGATATACCCAAGGACCCCAGCTTCTGGGATAAGAACTCATTGTTTGACAAAAATTGCTGGGAAAACTGGATAACAGTGTGGCAGAAACTGGGCATAGACCAATGCTTGACACCATACACAAGAAGAAATTCCAAAGGGATACATGATCTAGGGATAAAGATTGATACTATAAACAAATTAGAGGAACAAGAATAGAGTATGTCAGATTTATGGAGAGTGGAGAAGTTTTTGACCAAACAAGAGATAGAGAATGTTATGAAGTGAAAAATGGATCATTTTGATTACATGAAATTGAAAAGTTTTTTCACAAACAACCCAATGCAACCAAGATTATTAGGGAAACAGAAAACTGGGAAAGAATTTTTGCATCTAGTGTCTGTGATAAAGGCCTCATTTCTAAAATAAGTAGAGAACTGAGTCAAATTTATAAGAATACAAGTCATTCCCCAACTGATAAATGATCAAATGCTATGAACAGGCAGTTTTCAGAGGAATAAATTAAGCTATCTATAGTCATATGAAGAAAGTCTCTAATTCACTATTGATTAGAGAGATGCAAATCAAAACAGGTCTGAGGTACCATATCACACCTATCAGATTGACTAACATGACAAAACAAGATGATAAATGTTGGAGAAGATGTGGAAGAGTTGGAACACTAATTTATTGTTGGTAGAGCTGTCCGCTGATCCAACCATTCTGGAGAGCAATTTACAACTATGCCCAAAGGGCTATAAGTTACGATGACTGATAGTAAGACAAGTGGTTAATTCATTCCTGGAACCCAAAGTAAAATTGATAATCATCCCCAAAGAAGTCTAAAAACCAATCTTCAACTTTTCAAGAAACATTAAGGATTTTTCCCCTCAAAGGGCTAATGATTACCATCACCATCATTCTTTTTGTTATTAAGCAAGACACAAAGAACTTTTGCCAAAAGAGTCTACTTGCTAGACAGTTGAAGAGCAATGGGGAACAACGTCTACCAACCTGAGATCATGTTTGCCATTCTCCTCTTTCTGCTCCCTTGTGGATCATGGTGCCATCCCCTTCCCAGTCTTTCTACTTTCTAACCACCACTTATTAAACTTAGAAAGGCTCTTACATTCCCATTTTCTTTTTCCTTGAAACTCTTTCCCACTCATTTATCTGCCTTTTAAAGCCTTTTCTTTCAAATTATGCAATCCTACTTCTGTATGACTTGGGAATAATATTTGATTTCCCCAGGCCTCTGTTTCTCCATCTCTAAAATGAAGGGGTTGGATTATATGACCTCTAAGGTTCCTTACAGTTCTAGATTTGAGATCCTATGAAGATTTTTGTCATCTCTTGCAATAATTTTCTGCAATATAAGGTAAGAGAGATTTGGAAAAACAGCAGAAGCATTCTTGACCTGGAAATTTTGCTACTTATAACCTTAAATCTTAATTGGCTTAAATTTTTTTTGGTGAGTTCTTATAAGACTAGATCGGAAGGCCCTTAGTCCTCTAATAGCCTTCCTTAACCTTAACCCTCTCCACTTACTTCTCTGACCCAAGAATCTTAGATAGCTGGGATTATGAGTTTGAATAATGCCTTTTGCTCCCTTTTGTTCCTCTAGCTTGTTCAACTCTCCTTTTTTGTTATTGTTTGAGACTATGGATTGCCTGTGTGAGACAGCATAATTATTCCACCCTCCCTACGACAGGATAATTATGCAGTGTCAGAAAGGTAGTCCATCGCCTTATTGTTCCGAGTTCACCACCATCCCTTAAGACATTTAATGAAAAAGGAACCCAATGTTATCAATCTTGACATTCTTGCTATAAATAAAACCAGAGAACAAATGGAAATTTCAGTGAAATAGAAGGATAACACACAGGATTTCCTTGGAGAGATAGATAAAGAAAATGTTGGAATTTGTTTGATCACACGTTCAAAAATAAGAAACATCAATGTTCACGGAAGCATTTGGTCATCTTCTATCCCTAGGTTCCTGTTAAGTTGAAAATGAACCATCAAAATAATTGTTACTTCTGCACTATCTTCTGTTACTGAGGATGGGAGATAAAGAAATTCTACAGAGAACTCAATAAAATCATCTAAATTAAAGCACTCATGTATTTTGGTGCTTAGGATTTTAAAGTTTTTTTAAAGAAAATGTGGGCATGGAGAGAAGATGTAAGCATTTATTAAGTACCTGCTATGTGCCAGAAACTGTGTTAAGCACTTTACATGCATTACCTCATTTGATCCTTATAACAGCCCAGTGAGGTGTTATGATCCCTATTTTATAGTTGAAGAAACTGAGGCAGATAGAGGTTAAGTGGCATAACTGAAGATGGTGAAAAAATGTTGAAAAATGTGGTTGAGGTACTAGGAATGAGAAAAACCAATAATTTGTAGACTGCCTCAAAGCCTCACACCTAATTATGGTGAAGATTTTCTTCAGTAAAAGAATCAAAAGCATTGGACAGGATGAGCACGGGAAAACATCATACAAATGAAATGGATGATATTTTAATGGACATAAAATGGTACATGGTTGATTTGAGAGTCTTTTCAAAAGTAGGAGCCTGTGTGCAGTCAGACCAATAATTTGTGAAAGCAAAGATCAAAATAAATAAATACAAAGCTAGAAGAATTAAAATGAGAAAAAAAGATGGCATTCAAAAAAATTATTCCAATTTGACCTAAATATGTCACTAATGCCCTCAAACAGGAAATAGACAGCAAAAATACAATGACCCTTATTGTAACAATTTAACATGGGAGTTGAAATAAAATAAATTAGTTGTTATACTGATGAAACCAAAGGAGCTCAAAAGCTGCCTAAGTCAGCGAACAATTAACTGTTTGTGAAATAAAACCATTTGGCAAATGACTATGAAATCTTATGGAGATAGTCCTAGACCATAAGCAGTGTTGCTTCATAAAACAATAAAATGAAATGCATAAGAGAACAGATTTGGAGAAAGCTTGACAAGAGATCCAACTAAGCAAAGTCATCCTGAGTGGCATTTAGGAATGAAACTGGAGGAAGAACAACAAACAGACAAAAGATAGAAAAGATCTTCAGGGATTTAAAAAAAAAACTAAACTTTTTTTTTAATCATCAAGAATAATGAAACCACCACACCAGGACTCTACCACTCAGTCTTGGTTATATTTATATAGGAAATGAGAATGTTTCATCCCTTTTACTAATTTGTAAGTTCAATGAAGATAGGGATTTTCTCCTCTTCTTCTTTCCTTAGTTCTCCTTCCTCTTTCTCCTCCTCCTCTCTCTTTTTCCTTCCTCTTTTCTTCCCTCTTTCTTTTTCTTTCTCCCTTAAAAATGATTTTTTTTTAGTTTTTACAACAAGATATTAACTGAGATGTTACAAAAAGAATAAAAGTGAAACATTTCCCCAAATTGGAAGGCACATAATCCCCTCTACAAGTCCACTTGGTCCCTGGAGAGAGTAGACTAAAACTTGAAGTGGTTGTTATAAAATACTCTTCCCCCTTAATGAAGAGGAAGGTCAACTCTAGAGTCTTTCTTGGAAACTCTATCAAGTTCATATCTGGGTGCATCATAGATGATGGATAAATTTCTCCCTTGCTGAGTTGGCTCAGGAAGGACTGCTAGACTGTGTCCTCATTTCTTTCATTTCTGGGAAATATTCCTTGAGCTCTATAGTTTCTTTCTTATCCTCAGCAAAAGGACAACTCTTACTGCGGTGGGACTTCAGATGGATTTGATGCATCTTTTCTGGCCTTGTCCATCAGCAGGGGGCTCCTACCTCAAGATATTCATTAAATAACCTGATCTATATCTGGTCACTGGACTCTGATGGCTCTGGAAGAGAGAGTGAGGCAGTCTTCCCTTTCTCAAATCAAAGTGAATTGCAAGTCATGTCAACATCTCTCTGATGTTATGGTCTTCTTTGAAAATGAAGGGGGGCGGAGCCAAGAGGGGGCGGAGCCAAGATGGCAGAGTAGAAAGACTCACCTATGCTAGGTCCAAACCCACAGCCCATAGATTTCCTGTAAAAAGAACTCCTGACAAATTCTGGAACAGTGGAAGCCGCGCAGCAACACAGTGAAGGAGAT
>JAQQSK010013747.1:0-11377 GCA_028658325.1 Potorous gilbertii
CCTCCCCCCTCCCCATCTGGATTTGTTATTTAGCTCCTTTTTTGGAGCTTATTACTCTGTAACAATGCATTATACAATATTTGGAATGACTATTAAAAAAAAACACAAATGTACAATCAAGAGTCCTGAAGACGCACTGTAGAACTTTGGGGATGTTTGCCTCCAACATACTTAGTCTGCTCATCACCTTCACCGTTCCAGTTTTTAAATCCTGAGTCAAGCGCCAAAAAAAACAAAAACAAACAAACAAAAAAAACCCCAAAGAAAATAAAGCCATGTCAATCTCATATCTTTTTTTGGGCAATTATCCTATCACACCCTTTGACAAAAAAAACAAAAACAAAAAAAAATGGAAAAAAAAAACAACACAATCCATTTAGAAGCATTTGCGGTGGATAATGGAGGGCCCAGATTCATCATACTCCTGTTTGCTGATCCACATCTGCTGGAAGGTGGAAAGAGACGCCAGGATGGAGCCTCCAATCCAGACAGAGTATTTGCGCTCAGGTGGGGCAATGATCTTGATTTTCATTGTGCTGTGAGCTAGGGCTGTAATCTCCTTCTGCATCCTGTCAGCAATGTCTGGGTACATGGTGGTACCACCAGACAATACGGTATTGGCATAAAAATCCTTACGGATGTCAACATTATACTTCATAATTGAGATGAAGGTAGTTTCGTGGATTCCACAGGATTCCATACCTAAGAAAGATGGCTGGAAGAGAGCTTCTGGGCAGCGGAACCTCTCGTTGCCAATGGTGATAACTTGACCATCAGGGAGCTCATAGCTCTTTTCCAGAGAGGAGCTAGATGCAGCAGTAGCCATGTCCTGCTCAAAGTCCAGGGCGACGTAACACAGCTTCTCCTTGATGTGACGCACGATTTCCCTCTCAGCTGTGGTAGTGAAACTGTACCCTCTCTCGGTCAGGATCTTCATGAGGTAGTCCGTCAGATCACGGCCGGCCGGATCCAGATGGAGAATGGCATGGGGAAGGGCATAACCTTCATAGATGGGCACAGTGTGGGTCACACCATCACTGGAGTCCATCACAATACCAGTGGTACGACCAGAGGCATACAGGGACAGAACAGCCTGAATGGCAACGTACATGGATGGGGTGTTGAAGGTCTCAAACATAATCTGAGTCATCTTCTCTCTGTTGGCTTTGGGGTTCAGGAGGGCTTCTATGAGCAGCACAGGGTGCTCTTCAGGGGCCACACGGAGCTCATTGTAGAAAGTATGATGCCAGACTTTCTCCATGTCATCCCAGTTGGTGACAATACCGTGTTTGATGGGGTACTTCAGGGTCAGAAGACCTCTCTTGCTCATCCCCCACGTAGCTGTCTTTCTGGCCCATACCTACCATCACACCCTGATGTCTAGGGGGCCCAGCAATGGAGGGGAAGACGGCCCGAGGGGCATCGTCTCTGGCAAAGCCAGCTTTGCACATGCCAGAGCCATTGTCAACAATGAGAACAGCAATATCATCATCCGTGGTGAACTAACGAAATGCTGCAGGCAGAATGAATGCCCACCATTCCACTCCTCCCTTGAAAGGTTTTGGAGGAGGAAGGTAGAAATAAATGCGCGTCCCAAAGAAATGAAGGGCGAGAGGGAAGGTTCTCGAAGGCTCTTACCTTGAAGGACCCAAACCTAGGTCTATTACACAGTCAACAAAGGTTTTTCAGCAAATGAATGACATGATTGGTTCACTAATGATCTTTAATGGTGCTTACATCCTGGAACCTGGACTCCCTTTGATCTTCCTTGAAGCTGGGAATGAACCAAATGGAGAGTGCTTTTATCTGTAATAAAGTGGGTGTATGAGGTCTGTGTTGTATGCTCTGTGTGTCCTCCACTGTCATCACACCAGGCTGTAAAGAGGATCATGAGGTCGCAGGCCAATGGATTCCCAGTAATCAGGGTTGACCTTAAGAGGAGGTACCAGAGATGAAATGGATGAGCCTAGCTGCTCTAGTTGCCTCAGTGCATATGAGAATAGTGTATGTGAGAGGAAGGCGATACTCACCCCTATAGTTCACCCCCTTCTCCAGGCCAAGAAGTTGGAGAAATTAGAAGCAATTTATGATGACTGTTGGAACAGTAGGGTCTGGTTATTCACGTTGACTTAATGATTGGGAGGAAATTAAGATTGACCTAGAGTATGGGTGGAGAATAATTAAAGGACTCAGGGACCCCCTTCTGGCAGCTGTGCTTGGAGTATGGGAAGCTCTAAATACTCCCCCTGCTCACCCCCATTGCCCTAATTCAGAAACTGATTCCCCAGTCTCTCCAATCCTAGGCCTCCCTATGAGTTCTGTCCACTTGAAATTTCTCCCCGCGGGTGTTCAAAGTCCTTAGGCTGATGTGCCTGCTTACAACCAGGGCAGAGAAGAATCTCATCAGAACTCCTATTCAGAAAAGTTCTCATTTCTCTCTCTCACCTCTCCCCAGCTGGGAGTGGGGGGAGGGAGAGTGTTGGCCTAAATTGGGGAAGAACCGAGCAGACTGGGAGCTTCATACAACAGCTGATCTGCCTGAGCCAGGAAAAGGAAAAGAAGACCGATTGGCCTTGGACAGAATCCCACATTAAAGATTTTCACCCCCGAGTATCTGTGAGAGATGAGCCCACCTGGGGCTTGGGGAAGGAGGGGTAGGTTGTACACACACCTCACCTAGGGAAGGGAGGGGTGGAGGGGTCCAAGAAGGGTCGGATTCCCAGCCAGCTCCCTCCTCACAGGAGGCGGCCCATTATCAGGCGTCGTTAAAGAGCAATTAGATGGAAATTAAGCCGAGAACAAGTATTGATTATCTCATTAAGGCCGGGGGAGCCCACTCTGTGGGGGAGAGTTACCACAGCTCACCCCATTATCTGCAAGGTGAAAGCCTGCGGTCATCAGAACCCAGAAATCTATCGATCCCCTCCACCCCCGGCCCAGACCCCCTACTAGTAAAGTGTCGGTTGGTGAGGGACGGAGGGCGCTAATTCAATGATAAAGGGATGGGTGGAGGGGGCGGTTCAGAATGGTCTCAATTCCCAGACTCTGGCCAGAGCTCATGACCCGTCTAGTCCTCTCTTGCCTGCTCCGAAGCCCTTGCATCCCAGGGGGGGCTGGCATGAAGGCTGGTCCTTCTCCCACAATGATAATCAGGCAGCCGGACTGGGTTAAGGAAGGAACCTAGCACTTTTATAATGTCATTTTATAGCCATCAGTGGGAGAGGGAGTTCAAGGCCCTCCACCCCAGGCTAGAATGAGGGGCGTGGATGGGCAGGAAATAGAACCGACCATCCCCAACTTCCCAGAGCCTGAGGCAGTGGCTACACTCTCCAGATTGAGAAGGGGAACACTGAGGATCTCAACTGAATGACCGGGTTGAGGGACTGGCGTCCTTGGGCTCAAACCCCTATTCCCTAGTCTATAGAAGAGGTGCTGGACCACGGGGCTAAGACAAGGCAACCGATGAGTCCGCCTGCTGTATGCCGGATCCCAACCACACCGCGCGGCTCAGCTTGGAGCTGGGGCAGGCAGCCAGGCTGCGACAGGGCGGGCGAGGGAGGGAGAACCCGCTCCCCGCCTCCCGGCTTGCTAGCAGCTGGAGGCTCGGCCAAGAGCAGCTGTGAGCCGCCCGGCGGGGGCGCTGGGCCCCAGCTCGGAGCTCCGGGCTTGGCCCGCTCAGAGCGGACTAGTACTGGGCTCATCTCCCGGCCCCGGAGCCTGGCAACTATTCATCTCGGTTGACGTTTTCCAATGCCCTAATTGGAAGGTGGGGAGGTGGAGCCCGTTACTCCCCAAAGGTAAAAGCAGCTTAATGGCTCTCTCAGTCACCGCCAGGAGCGGCCCAGGCTGGGCAAAGTGAGACTGAGCAGACTGCAGGTCTGGAACCGGAGTTCGGAGACTACATTAATGAGTCCCGGGGCTAGCGAGACCGGCCGGTGATGCTGACTTTGGGGGGGGAGGAACACACAGACCTAGGAGCTCCCGTAGCAATTTCTCCTGTGGAGCCGAGTGGGCGGGCGAACCCCAACTAGAAAGTCCTCAGTCCTAAGATAGGGGCAAGGATTACCACCACCTCCTTCCCACTGCCCTGGCTATTGGTAAATTGGTAAGGATTAGCCTATTCCTAGCGTGCAGAAAAAGCGGAGGGCGAGGTGCTAAATGCTACAATTGGGCGGTTGTACAGTTAGATTGTGCAGAAGCTAGACGTGATGTCTGTATGTGCGTAGTGTGACCAAGAGCCCTAGAATGATCTCAGCAGGAGAAGGAACAGGAAAGGAAGGCCTTAAGCTACTGTCAAGCTTTGGACTGCTAAAAAAAAAAATAAAAATAAAAAAGGCCTAGTCCTTGGTGCACTTCCTTCTCCACCGCAATTCCCCGGCTCCTCCATTTTCTCCCCCTCCCGCCAAACCCAGTCAGGTCCAAGTGCTGTGAATTTAAAGCTCCTATTTGATCTCTCTGGGCACTTGGTCCTTTAAATACTTGCCAAGCTAGTGATGTGAACCTTAAACAATTCCTCTCTTACTTTCTGTGATTCAGATCCCCTTATGCAGTCAGCCCTCATCCTCCAACTTAGGGGTTAAAGATACCCCCTTCCTTTACCTGTCACGCCTCTCAGTTCGACAGAACAGGCTTGAACAGCTGATCTCAATGGGGGATCACAGGCTACTCATGCCCAGACATGGGGTGATCGGCAGATACATACACACTCCTCAACCAAAAGTGGAAAAGTGCGTAATGAAGTTACAACCCTTTACCTTGAGGTTGCCATGGTGTTATAGATGCACGCATCTCTCCTGGTCAAGTCAACAAGCGTTTATTAAGCACCTATTTGCCAAGCACTGCACTAAGCTTTAAGCAGCGTTAATATCTCCTATTTTCTCCCCTCTGGGAAGGTGAGGTTCACTCTTCCAGAAGCCTGAATGACTAGTATCTATCAGTCCGTCTCTCTGTTTTTCTCCCGGTGATTATCTTTGTCTGGGATCTGATTTCAAAGACTTTACACCCAATGCCCGGGAGAGGGAGGAGCTTGTGCGTTCATCAAATGCAATCCTAAGATGTTAGAGCTGAAAGAGACCTTAGAGATTTTATTTACCCTTCTCATTTTTACTCATATTTAATAATACATTATAAAATTCCATGGCATCTGTTCGGTGAAGAGGGTAGTGCAAATATTATCTGGCTTTTGTTTCCATAAGAAAACCGAGGCTGAAGGGATGCCATGTGACTTGCCCGTGGTTAGGTTGCAGTAGCTGAGATATGAATTCAGAGAGCTTTTAATTCCTAAGTTAGCTAGGTAGTTAAGTGGATAGAGAGAAATGGGCCTGGAGTCAGGAAGATCTGAGTTCAAATTCGGCCTCAGATACTAGTGAACCTGGTCAAGTCACTTAACCTCTGTTTACCTTAATCCACTGGAGAAGGAAATGGCAAACCATTCTAGTATTCATTGCCAGGAGAATCCCGTGAACCGTATTGACTTGATATTGTCCCCTGGGTCACGAAGAGTCAGACGCGACTCAACAACCACAAACAGCTTTACTACAAGTCCAGAACTCTACCCCTACACAACGCTTCACTTTCCTTTTGAGTTCAATGACTTAGAACTCGAAGCAGAACAATCAGAACAAGGTGACCTATTATGTTAATGGCGCTGAAAAGATGAGATGGGAACGGGGTAGGGGACCCTGCCCCGCCAGCCATCCAACAAGGCTGAATGGGAGCTAGGGGGAGGGGAGAGAAAATTAGAAACAAATAACATAAAAACGGAAGGAAGAATATTGTACACCAACACTGCAACATGAGCTCTGAAGATATTTTCTTTGTTTTCGTTTTTGTCTCGTTTTACTTTCCCCAGGTAGTAAAAAGTTCAGCTTATAATACTAACTTACATTTCTTTAGTACTTTATTGACTTACAAAGTACTTTCAGACAGTGCAAAATTTATCCCTACCCAAGAATCTCTCAATGTCTTAAGCTATTAAGACAGAGCTGGAGATAGAACGTAGTTCTTCTAATTCATAAATGCAGGGCCCTAAAGCCACCTGAAATGTTTTCAGGCTGGGAGAGGCCCATCATCAAGGAACAGAGGGGAAGCTGGTGGCAACTGCGATTGTGGAACTGAGATCTAACCTTTGAGAGTTACCCCAGGGCAAGTCTGGCAACTCAGTGGGAGGTACAGATACCTTGTTGTGTTCTAGGGAGTTCATTCTACAAGTGAATGAATCTTTCTTTATCTGTAAACAAAGAACAATAGTGTTTCCAATTTAAAAAATATAAAAGCTGCAGAAATATGAGTGGTTCTGTTAACAGAACCTTTCTGTCTGTGACTGTCTCTGCTTGTTTTCTTCTCTCTGAGTGGTTTTTTTCTCTCTGTATTTGTCTCTTCTGCCCGCCCTGCATTAGAAATATATTGTATTCTCCCCTAACCCTGTTCAATTACAGCATAATAAAGCACATAATAAAATCCTAATTCATTTTTCTCCCTCACCCCCATCTCCAGGCATCTTGCTTGGGATTAAAAATTTGTCTTCATGTTTGTGGCACCACAGATCAGGAGCCAGGGCATCTTTAATGTATGAGCTGGGGAGTGAGGGCCTCCCTCTACCCCCTCCTTCCTCTGCCTCTGCCTCTCCTTTTGAAGCTTACCATCATCTGGAAGGAAGGAGAAAAAAAGCCTAGCCAGAGGGATCGATTATCCTTAAATGCCCATTGCCACCACCAAGTTCAGGAATCAGCTCGAGGCTATCCTAGTTTCCCATTGCTCTGGGGACATGTTACATCTGTCTGATTCCATCATTTGTACATGGAGAAGGGGCTGTGAAAACTCAATCCTCCTGATGTGGAGAGCTCTAGGAAGACAGACACTATGGAGACCGGGAAACTGAGGGCTGGAAGTTGGGGAGAAATGGAGAGGGAGGACTCGCTGCAGATCTGAAACAGAACCAAAATGAAAATCCCAGAGCGAGAATAGTTTCAACCCTTCCTCCAATGTGTCCCTCTTCCCTAGGCATGCAGAAGGGATGAGGATAAGTAACACCCCCCCCCAACTCCAGCAGCTGGGCAAAGATTTTGAATGAAATACAAAATTAAGCATCTACAATTCTTAATAATGTAAAGTAGAGAGCCAGTCTAAGGGGTAATGGATAAACTACTTGGAGTCTGGAAGATTTTCCTTCAATCCCTCCACTGACACTTAGTAAATAGATGACTCTGGACAATTCATTTAGCCTCTGGAAACTCTGGCATCATTGTAATACTTTTATCTAGTTATAGAGGGATCTCAGTCTGGAGAAAGTTCCCACACCAAGGAAATCACACAAAGACAAGTGCAAGTTATACTCAGAATTCAGCCCACTCACATGACAGAATAGAGAAATCCTAGGCACATAAAAGTTAAATGACTTGTCCAGGGGCACTGACATTAGTAATTGTTTGGAAGCAGGATTTGAACCCTACCCTCCTGAGATAGCTAGGTGTTAAAGTGTATAAAGTTTTGAGCTTGGAGTCAGGAAAACCTGAGTCAAATCCACCCTCAGACCCTTCTACCTTTGTGACCCTGGACAAGTTAATGAGTTTGTCTCAGTTTCCTTAACTGTAAAATAGAGATAATAGCAGCACCTGCATCACAGGGTTGTTGTAAGAATCACATGAGATAATATTTATTTTTTTAAAAACCACTTAGGACAATGCCTGGAATATAGTAAGTGCTCTATTCCCTTCCCTTCTCCCTCCTGAATCCAAACCTAACACAATCCTAGGACCTAGGGCAGTTCTCTGTCTCAAGAAATTAAATCAGAGTTCACTTCCATTTCTCACTTCAGAGCCATTACTAATATGTGACATTCCAATGCCCAGGGTAATTTTTGTGTAACATTTCAATGAGAAGACTAACAAAAGGAAGAAAAATTAGTTACTTCAATAAAGTTACTTTTTCAATTATTTGATCAGTTACACATATACATTTCTAAAATAAAAAGATTAAAACACAATAGCAGATGGCTTTTGTGATAAGGTGCTGCCCAAATATTTGGCTAGTTAGCAAATCTAATTGGGATAGATTTATATCTAATCTCCCAGGAATCAAGGAAATTCCTCATAAGAATTTCCCAATGACTAGAGCTTTCCCAGAATGAAAAGGCAGTGAGCTCTCTGTCAATAGAGGTCTTCAGTCTGAAAGGACACTCGTGTGGAATTCTGTAAGAGTAAACTCATACTTCTAGTGAAGTTTGGACTAGGTGACCGCAAGACTATCTAGATGTTTGTTTCTCAGTTCTTGAAATTCTAGGATTATGGGAAGAGAGATAGAATAAATTATGTCCAGATGAAGGCTCCTTAGCCTCTGCCTATTCTTACAGGAGGACCTATGGGAGAAGGCCAGGATGAGGAATGGGACCCACAGTTCCTTTTTTCTTCCTCATTTTTTTGGGAGGAAGGGGGAGTTGGGAAGTCTGTCAAGGAAGGATAGTACCTCCCAGTGTGTTCGTGTAGGATGCTTGTAGAGCTATTGGCGATCCCTTTGGTCCAACAGGGCTCCTAAGCTCACCTGCATTTCACCTTTTTTGCTACCCTCCGGGATAACCTAGGATTGGGTTTGAGGGAAGACAGAGTGTAAGAAGAGAAAGGGGAACAGGTCTTATTTGAGATGGAGCAAGGGAAGAAACCTTCTCCTGGATTCTGAAATCCTGAATGGGGAAGTTGAAAGGAGGAGGAAAATCTCAAGTGCAGTTCCTCGAGTCCTGGAGAGTCTGAGCAGGATATCTGGAAAGGAATGAAGGAACTATACAGCTTTGAAATTCAAGATGAGGGCTACTGTGACCTTTTTGAAGATCCATGACCCTCAACTTCCCCTAGAAGACTCAAGAAAATTTGGAAGGAAAAAGCTAGAACTTCAAGAGAAGTAAACCTAAGAGCACCATGATCATTCTTTGCCTGTCCAAACCCACAAACACAATGTCTATGAAGACAATATTGACTCCTCTTTTTCCTTTCATGTATAGGTACTGGCAAGTCCCAGAGTTCTTTGGCCCTCTTTTCCTCACTACAGCTTCTCCCTTGCCCATCTCAATAGATTCTGAAATACTGTCTTTTTCTTATCTGTATCCTCAACACTTAGTGCCTGGCACTTAGTAAGCACTTAATAAATGTTTGCTGAATTGAAAAATTGAAAATGAGCAATGAACACGGTGGGGATGAGCAGAACAATGAGCAATTTCAAAAATAGAAATAAAAGATGCTATTAAGGAAATGCATTATAGGAGAAGATGGGATGGTTGCATGATAAAGGGAAGGGGTGATTGATGTACAGTGCTAAGGATTCCACTGGTTTCTTCTTGCTATCAGGAGAAAGTGAGGGATGTACTCCAATAAGTTGGATGGATTTCCTGTGCTCAGTTTTTGGAAAAACACAGACTCACAAATTGGCAGATATGTATTGGTTGCCATGAGCATCCGTTGGAGGGAACATCCAAAACAGTGAGGTCTCAGGTTCATTTGAGTCCAACTCACCTACTGTCATAGTTTCAACTACCATCTCCCAAATCTGTATCTAGCAGACTCTCCAATTTAGAGCTACATTCCTAAGCTTCAAAGCAATGTTTCAGTGCAATTCAGCTCACTTAAATGTAACTTCTTGTCTCATTATTGTGTACTATTTATTTGCTTGAGAGGCAATATGGTATATTGGATAAAGAGATGGACTCATAGCCAGAAAGACCCTGGGCAAGTCACTTAATCTATAAGTGTTCTAGGCAGCGTTCTCTCCCCGCCCCTCCTCTCTCTCTCCCTCTCCCCACCTCATCAAAAGTCAAGAGTCAAAAGAGATTCTGAAGTTTTAAGCCCTGAGACATGCCTGAGAGGTTGAGATGCCATTAACAAATGCAATGAACCGAGGAGAGAGGGAGAGAGAGAGAGAGAGAGAGAGAGAGAGAGAGAGAGAGAGAGCACATCACTTAGGAATATCTTAAACCAATGAAATCACAGATCTAGTCCCTATCCTAAATCTAACAGATGTTTCCTAAATGTCTGCTGGGTACAAAGGAACCCCTTCATAGGGTAGTTGTGAAGATCAGATGAGATATTTGCAAAACACTTCTTGTAGTGCCTGGCACATAGTAGGCATTTAATAAATGCTTATTCCCCCCTCACCAAGAATCTTCCCCCCTTCACTTCATTGAATTTGTTAATGGTTCTTCATACTCTCAGTCATCAATTAAGGTTTAAAACTTCAGAATCTCTTTGAACTCCTCTCCTCCCTCTCCACTTCCCATATGCAGTGGATTATCAAATCCTGTTGACTAAACCTCTCAATAGTTCTCTGTGTAGTCCCCTTCTTTCCACTATAACTGACACAACTCTGCTTCAAATCCTTGTCACTATTGGCCCATACTACTCCAAAAATCTCCTCACTGGTCTCTGTACCTCCAGATTCTATCCAATCTATTCCACACAGAGAATAATTTTCCTAAAGCTTAGCTCAACCCAGAGAATGAAATCATTAGACATTCTGTCCCAAGAGAACATGGCCCCTCAGCTGTTATATGATAATACTGTAATTATTTTTAAAACAAATCATCTCTGAATCCTTGCTCAAGATACTGAGCCACCTGGCCACCTGGTGACTCAGCTGGCTAGGCTCTCTAGATTCAGAGGTCTGTCAGGATCTCAGTCCTAACTACCTGTGCCTTTTCTTCTGTCATTACTATTGTTTTTAGTACCCTGCCTGGCTCCAACAATCCTCTCTCTATTTCTTTTCCATGATCCTCTGCTTCATAGCGCAGACCACAAGTGCTATTTCCAGGGTTTATTCCCAATGAGAAAGAAAATATAAATTATTTTTCAAAAAAAGATACACAAGAAATTGAAAGTTTATAAAAGTCACCTACCAGCACAGACTAGATTGCTGCCAAACTTTTCTTAATAAAGCCTATTTCTCAAGCTGTGGCCAATATTTTGGTTTGTTTTCTTTAACTACACTTACTTGTTATAAAGGAGGGTTTCTATGGGTGAAGGTGAAAAATATGATGGATAGTGATAGAGATACAAAAAAAGAGAAAGAAAAGCTCTTCAATAAAACTTTAAAAAAAATAAACAGAAGTTAGCAAATGAAAGTTCAGAAAGTGAGTCAGAAAAGTAGAGTGGCTTTAAGAACTCCATATAGCAGATGTTATATACATCTGCTGCGTGGTTTCATATACAGTTCTCTTTTTCATTATTTATGTATTAATATGTTCATGCTTGCTGGTTTTTATTGAGTTCATAATGAAAAAAATTAAATATCTCTGTACAAAGTCTTCTGACAGTCCCAAAATCCTACAGTCCCTTAGGTATCTGCAACATCTAGCTTCACCATGGATTGTCTTCATACTGGAAACATATGTATATAT
>JAQQSK010013748.1:0-11376 GCA_028658325.1 Potorous gilbertii
TATTATTCAACAGGAAGGATCAGGGTTTGGACAAGTCCTATGCTCATTCTCATGGTTGGTACAAGTACCGAGAAGTCAAGATCTCTACTGTTTTAAGAGGGCAGAATGATCTTGTATCCCCCCAGTTCCTCTTATCTATGGATGGCTGAGACAACTACTTATTCAAAGGGTGTACAGAGTAGAGATTTCCCCAGAGAATAAGCTCCAAGTCTTTTCTTAACAGAAATACTATCTTCTTCCTGAAATTACTATATTTCACAAAGCTCTAGTCACCTGACCTTTGCATAATGGAGTTGACTATCCATAAGAATGGACAGGTATGCTTCAAATCTATATGGAGTATTTTTTAAATGGCACAATGAATTATTTTTACACAGTAAACAGTGTCAATAAGCACAATTTTTTAAAGAAGTGGTCTACTCCAGAATTATGAAAATTGTTTGTAAGTGCTTTCGTTGTAACACTTGTGAAAAACAAACATGATTTGTGTGATATTCCATGTGTGAAAAATAAACCATATAATTTTTCTATGATCTGTTTGATAATGATACACACAGTACACAGTAGAAAGGAAAGATAGAGAATATAATGAACTGTACTTTGTGGGAACTCAGAACGACTGTCAACAGCACAAGATGGAACCCACCCACCCACAGCCCCCAAAACAGCAAGGTTCCCTTCCCCTTCCCCATCCTGTCTTAGGCCTTCTCCAGCAGATGGTGTGGGTTCTATAGAGTAAAAAATTGATTAAATAACTAACCACACTTTGGACTTTAGTCATACCAAGATTTTATTTTAGTTTTTTAGGATTTTTTAAAAATTGCACACAGCATTTAACTCTGATATAGAATCAATAAAGGCAGTAAAGCAATATATGATATATCTACCATGTGGCTGTGAGCCCTGAGACTTTCATAGAACAAGACAATATTTATACAGTACGTAGGCTGCTCTAAACTCGAGTTCTAGGAAATACACAGTTCAGTTTACTTAGCCTCCATGGGTGGTCTCCTATGAGCAGGTAAAGGAATATGTAACACAGTTTGCTACTGTTGCTGGAGTCATCTTTCCAGTAGGACCAGTCACTCAAGACTTCTAGACCTGGGACTCAGCTCCTCCTTCACATGCAAGCATCTGTGCTGTTTCCTTCATAGTATAGTTATTGGCAGGAAGCCCTGATCGGGTCTTATGGCAGTGACTAACTTAGAGGGCTTGGAGGAGGGGCAGTTGATTCATTAACAGACCCTTCAAAGGAAAAGTCTGCCACCGGCAGGCAAAGTCTCTCACCTCCATACTTTCATTTCACGTGTCACACCCCCTAAATACCTTGAAGTCCCCATGACCTTGATCTTGCTGCCACATCTTGTTAAAACTCACCATCATTCAGAGATCTACTGCCTTGAGTAGTACAGGAGAGATACATAAAGATAGCTTCAATAAATGACAAGAAAGCATGCCTATATTATTTGTGAACTGGAAGGGCAGTATGGCATAGTTAATAGAGTATTGGGCATGGGATCAGTCAGGGATTCTATCTTAGACTCTAATTAGCTAAGTTTCATGGACAATTCACCCAGCTCCTCAGTCTTAGTTTCCTTATCTGTAAAATGGGCATATTAATTCTTGTACTTCCTACCACATAGCATTATTGTGACGAATATTCTTTGCAAATCTTATGCAGCGTTTTACAAGCACTATAAAAATGTGAGTTATTGTTATCAGTATTATTTTCTCATTCTTGTTATTTTATCCCCTGTAGGTTTCAGATAGAAATGATCCTAAGACAAGTTGTTATTCCACTATTATTTTTTTATATTGATTTTCTGTTGACTAGTGCACAGGTGGATAGAATAATTACTTTTTTAATTAAATAAAAGTAGTAGGATATATATCCTCATGCTCTATAGTCTTCCTTGTAGTTCCTTGGTACAAGTCCAGTACCAGAAGGAACAGTAGGAAAGACATATGCTCCATCCTGTTCCCACATGATTTTTTTATCTTCTGCAAGGTCTTTATATTTTGAAAGATTTTCATTTCATGTAGCTTGGAGATCATGAGTATTTGGTAGGGTGACATCTATTTAATATTATTCTTTTTCCTTTTTTTTGAGATGTTTGACATTAAGTGACTTGCCCAGGGTCACACAACTCATAAGTGTCAGAGGCTGGTCATATTTGAACTCGGGTTTTCCTGACTCTAGGGCCAGTGCTCGATCACTATGCCACCTAGCTGCCCCTAAACATTGCTCTTAAACTTTTATGGATCAGGGTTATATCTGGATGATCCTGTGTAATAGTTTGGTTAATGATAATGGTCCTGGTATCATTTATTTCTGGGGTTCTTTATCTTGGGGGGAAGGAGAGGAAGGGGCAGGACCTAGGGCTGTGAGCTTGACTTAAAAAATATTTCAAGAACCTTATTTCAATATAGCTGATTTTGTTACCCTGTTTAATTATGTATTTTAAAAAATTTGTTTTGACAAACATTTGTTCTATAAGAGGCTTCACCAGATCATCACCAAGGGGATTCATGACACAAAAGAAAAGGTTAAGCATTCCTGGTTGGAATTTTTTGAGGTCTGTTTTCAAAATATGGAGATTTTTCATCTACCGATCAATCAATAAACATACATTTTTATTTGTTAGTATATGAACTGTAACAAGCTCCCAACATATAATTCTAACCACAAGCTTGTTTTCCTATTTATTCAGCAGTGCTAGAGTTTTACAGCCTGAAGTGATATGTTATAGTTTCTACAATGTGTAATCTACATTAATCCCTAAGTCCAGTCTCCTTAAGGACAAGCCTTCTGTAATAATAATAGAAACAATAAAATAATGGGGACCATTATTATTATATGTGTGTATAAATACTAGAGGGGATAGCTCCAGAGGCAGTAGCCTATAGGCCTGACTAAATTTCCAACATGAGAAGCCTGCTATTGGAAGGGTATTTACCTTTGGGGCAAAGGAAATGTCTTCTGATGATACCAGGCAAATAGCAAAGTTTGTACGCCTGGGCCAGGTTGGCGATGGTGCCCAAGCTGGAAGAGAACACCCCGGAACCTCATCTTGCAGAGGAGGTCAGGGAGCAGCCCATGTTTCAAGCTGGCACTGAGCTCAGGATTATGATTACAGAAACATTAGCTTTGATTCTATGAGAAAGGAGCACATCAAAGCCAGAATCCTATGAATTAGAATGTTGACTAACCGAGCTAATTATAGTTCAGTCATCTGAATTTTCACACAATGAGCTGAGTTCTCATGAAAGCCTTCTCTTGGCCAGGAGGCTTTGATGATGAAGCAGCTATTTCTGTCCTAGATCCAGCCTTCCTCATGCCAGTCCAGATCCTAGTTGGAGTCCCTGTCAGAGCTGTGCAAATTCAATTCCTGTGGTATTTGGTCTGGGGTTCTTCTTCTGAGCCAGCATCCCAGGTGAGGTGAAGATGATGGAGTTTGAGGAATATAACTCCCCTCCCCATGGGGAAATACAATCCAAGATGTCAGTGTCATGAAGGAATTCTCGTTTTCATTTTATTCCAGATCTTAAAATACTTAAGTAATTTACATAGCCTAATTATACTTTAGGGAAAACCTTCTCACTTAACATGTCTTAGTTATCAGATGCAGAGTGGTATAATAAATTTTAATGACTGTTTAGATGTTCTTTGCTCTGGAGTTAATAATATAGACTAAGACTGAATCTCTGATGAACCAGAATGGGTAAACTCCTTCTAAGAGAAAAATGGCTCTCTCATGGGAGGGGAACATATCCTTGTGGGGCATCATTCAGAGAACCTGGCAGAAATAATTTACCGAAGGCGAAAGCTTTCCCTGCTCAACGGTAGGAACCCAAGTGAGATGATTATACCCTTAAATGGCACCATCTGTTGTACAGGGACAGGTCTGGCTACCCTTCCCACTTCCAGAGGGACCAACAGAGCAACTGTATGAATTGTATTGGTGACAATTCTCATAACTAATGAGGCTTTCAGTTGAAAAACAAGCTTTGTAGAGGCTAATTAATGTCCCATGCTTCATGCTTCGGGTAGCTACCACTTGGTAAATGGTAGTGCCTTCTTATGGTCCAATTAAGGGTGTGTATACTCAGTGTTAGGCCTTAAACCTTTCTCTGTTGTTGGATAATTGAAAGAAGGCATATAGCACACGATTTGTATAAAATGTGTGTATACATGTATATGTATGTATATATAATGTATATAAACTACATTTATGTATTTGTATAAGGAAAGGCTCTCAATTAAATCCATACTTTAATTTTAAATTTCTACTTATAACCAATGTAAGATACCATTTAGAGAATGGCTCAAAATAATATAAAAGTCTGTCAGTAAACTTCATTGTTGCCATAATGTTAAACTAATCCCCCTTACCAACTATGGAACTCTCCTAGCATCTATTCTCATCTCTTAACTACTTAACTTTTTGATACTCTGGTATTAATTTGCCATCTTAACACCTTCTTCTTAATTCTAAGCACTTCATGCTCTTCTGTCATTTCCTACTAGGGAAAAGGGATCGTTTTTAATTTTTCTTTGCAATGATCTTTGGCTAAAAGCATTAAAATTATCACCCGATTCTTCTTAGCAAAGGTCTTATTTGGACTGCTTTTCTGAAGCTCTGGTTGTGAACCTCTCAAGCTCTGGCAAACAGGTATTTCACCCAATTAATTATGAAATAATACTTGGGTTCAGTGTGTGGGCTGAAAGTCTAATTAAACCCTCATCCAATGCATTTTCTACCAACAGATCAGGAAGGAACCATAAATCAAATAACAAAGCATTTATTTATGACAGACCAGGAAAAAAAGGAACAGAAAAATCAAGCAATAAAATTATTTTCAGCCCTTCTCCCAATGCTTCTTAATTCTGGTGCCTTCCCTCTTAATTATTTCCTACTTATCTCGTATATTGCCTGCTGTGCCTACGTTTTCATGTTGTCTTCCCCATTAGATTGTAGGTTCCTTGAGGGCAGGGATTATCTTTTGCCTCTTTTTGTATTCCCAGTGCCAGGCACATAGAAGGCACTTAATAAGTACTTATTGATTGATTGAACTCCACCTCCATATACAGAATCAGAATTCAGCAGTGAGAAGGAATCTCAGTAGCCATTCAGTGTGACCCATACACTAAAAGAATCTCTACAGTATTATAGTAGTCATCTATCCAATAAGTAGTCATCCATCCTCTGCTTAGAGACCTTCAAGGAGGGTAAACTCACTGTGTCTTGAGGTGGTCCATTACACTTTTGGATAACTCTGATTGTAAGGAGGGTTCTTCTGACATCAAACTTGAATTTTCCTTATTTCAGCTTCTACTCACTGCTCATGGTTTTGCCCGCTGTGGTTAAATAAAACACATCTAATCTTTGGGGATAGATCTTCAAATATTTGAGGACAGTTACTATCTCACTGAGTCTTCCAGACTGAATATCCCCAGTTCTTACAATCGATCCTCATATGACACAGCCTTAAGATGAAAATGAATATTTTGGGAGTCCCAGAGACTCCTACATTAGGGAAGAAGGGAATACTTCTCCAGAAAAGACATTGTACAAGCTGAAGGAGGGTGATATTTTTGCTGGAACATCTTTCCTGATTGTTACTATATAGACTCCATCTGTCTGGCAGCTCACTGTGCTTCATTGTTTCTCAGTTCTGTTTCTCACAGATCCCTTGAGATATGGTCCCACAACTCCCTTGAGGTTTTCACTCTGCTCCAACACCAAAGCCGCCATCAACTGTAGCTCCACCCTCTTCCCCTATACCTCCCCAGCTGCCTTTCATGGCCTTCCCAATTTGATTCTGCTATTGACGGAATCTGTCCTTTTCTGTGATAGAGGTTTTACTTCCCAGATGGAAGCATTGTTGTCCTTTCAATGAAGAAAACACCCCATGCAAACATGTCTTGGGCTAATTGGCCTGTTTTCACCTATTAGGCCCATAGGAAACCTGGCTGATACAAAAAAGAATCAATAGCTCAGACTACGAACAGAAATGTTCATTTGCCTCTCTCATGGATAGGTCCCTAATCTGCACAATAGAGCTTCGTTCAGGTGAGTGAATTGCTTTGACCTTTATCCTACCCCAGAGTATAAAGATACATTAAATGATATTGGCTCAGGCCCCCAATTCCAGTGTATTTCCTTCATTGTGATTAGTGCCCCAGTTTCATTTAACCAATCAACAACAACCAGCTTCACACAGGGACATTTCCAGTAAAGAGAGAGCAAGAACAGAAGTATAAACACTTTAACCATTCCAGGTAAATGAAGGTCATTCATTTCAATTTTAAGTAAGTCTATATTAATTATACTGGAATATACATGGGAACCTAGGTCCCAGTGAAAGTCCCCCTCTGCAGTTATTTACTTTAGATGATCATCCTAATTGTGGCCATCTTCCATCACCATTAAAAAATATTTATGGGTTCCCCAGGACAAAATTTCAACACCTGCTCCTCAACTGCTCATTTTCTCGCACCTCCCATATCCAATTATTTGACAAGTCTTGTCATTTCTACCTTCAAACTATCTCCCAAATATGTCCCTTTCTCCCTCTGCCAATGCCACCACCCTAATCTAGGCCTTTATCACCTCACACTTGCACTATTGTAAGACCCTGCTGGTTGGTTTCCCTGCCTCTTCTCCCCCCAGTTCAGTTCATCCTCTATTCAAATTGATCTTCCTGAAGGGCAGATCTGATCATGTCATATCCTTCCTTCTCCTCCACCCTATTCAATCCACTCCACTGACTCCTTATTACCTACCAGATCAAATATAAAACTCCTCCTTTGGTTTGTAAAGCTCTCTATAAACTAGCCCCATCTCACCTTTCCAGTCTTATAACTTATACTCTCTCACATACTCTGTGATGCAGTGATAATAGCATCCTTGTTTTTCTTTGCACATGGCACTCCATCAAACTAAGCATTTTTGCTGACTGTTCCCAGGTCTGTAACTCTCCCTCCTCATCTCTGCCTCCTGGCTTCATTCAAGGCTCAGCTAAAGTCCAACCTTCTATAAGAATAGATTGTTCCCAGTACCATTAATGTGAATGGTTTCCCTCTGCTGATTATCTACAATTTAGTGTGTGTGTGTGTGTGTGTGTGTGTGTGTGTGTGTGAGAGAGAGAGAGAGAGAGAGAGAGAGAGAGAGAGCTTGTTTTAGTTGCTTGCATGTTGTTTCTCCTATTAGATTTCTTGAGACTCCAATCCTTGAGACTAGGGACTATCTTTGCCTTTCTTTGTATACTCAGAACTTAATATAATGTCTTGTACACAGTAGGTGTTTAATAAATGCTGGTTAACTAATTAACTCCTAGTGAATGAAAGCACTACCAAAGGACATTCCCCTGGAAACATATTTTAATTTCATTCTTCCATTTGAGACATTTTTACTTACCTATCTCCAGAGTCATTTTTGTACTAGGCTTAGGCATAACTATGCCAGGGCAACTGGGACAATGCATACCAGTGCTCCCATGTTTTTTTTGGTGGGGGGATTCAGTGAGGTAGGAGATGGAGATCCTGGGACATTAAATGATGCTAGGGAGGACAATGCTTACTGGGGTTGGAAGAGGGGGAAACAGGGATAGGTTGGGGAAGAGTTCACCTCAGTTCAACATTGGGTAGCCTCGCATTTTAGCTAATTATTTTTGCTAATTAAGTAGCATAAAAACTACACATGTTGTCAGTGTCTTATAAATTCAGTGTCTTGGACAAAGTCACAGTCATCCTGCCCTAGTAATGGTTCTCTTGTCCTAATAAAAATCATAATTAACATTTATATGGCACTTGTTGTATGCCAGGCTCTGTGCTGAGAACTTTACAGTTATTATCTCATTGGAGCATCACAACAACCCTGGGAAGTAGGTGCTATTATTTTTACATTTTACAGATGAAGAAACTAAGGCAAACAGATTAAGTGACTCACCCAGGGTCACACAGTTAGAAAGTATTTAAGAATAGACATGAACTCAGTTCATTCTTACTTCAAGCCTGACACTCTTTTAACTACATTAATCCTAGACTAATTTCCAAAGGTTGTGTTTGTATCCCTAGTGCTTAGCACAAGTCCTGGCACATTAACAAATGTTTTCTAATGGATGGACTTCTTACTCAGGCCTGTTCTACTGCCCCCTCTTCAGTGGGTAAAGAGGACAGGGGATCATTTGAAGAGGAATGGTAAGCCTTTCTATCCATTTCCATATTGCAGGTAAAATTCTCCCAGGATCCTTAAGTAGACCAAACCTATCAAACAAGGAGCCCTGATGTTTCTTGGTGAACTTCCCTGATACAGAAGCTTGGACCTTGTGGTTGTTGTAAGAACTTGAGAAGTTGATCAGATAAGAAATAGAACTGCAAAAATACAACTGAGAATCAGCTAGAAAGAACCTTTCAAGATAGATCATCCTACCCAACTTCCTCTTCTTACAGAAGAGGAAACTAAAACCCAGCAAGGTGAATTGCCTTGTCAAAGGTCACCAAGCTCACTAGCGGTTGATGGCTATGCCAAAAAGACTCATAAAGCTAGACTGAGAAAAAGGAAAAGATAAATTTTTTTTTGGTTGGTTGGTTTTGTTTTGTTTTGTTTTTTGGTGGCTGACTAATATTGGATTGGAGGACTCCTGTTCAGCATTTTATAGATTCCCCAGATCTTATAGCCTTACCTCAAAAAATAATTAGAAATGACAATACCCTGTCATGGTTAGAACAGATGGGGCTGCCAGGAGGAGGAACTGTTGAGTGACCTCTAAAAAAACCATTATCCCAACTTCTATCACCCTGGGGCCTCCTCCTTCTAGCAAACCATGGATCAATCTTCCCTGTTTAAAGTCTTCCATAATCTGGCTCCAGCCTACCTCATCAGCCTTATTCTATACTTCTTTACTTCTCTCACTATATGTTCCCATAAAATTGGACTTTTTTGTTATTATATATCACATTCCATCTCCTTTCTCCAAAACTTTGCATGAACTGATCCCCATACCTGGAAAGTACTCCCTCCTCCACTCTGACTCACAGAATCCCTACCTTTTTTCCAAACTCTGCTCAAGTGACACTTCCTACAGAAAACCTATCCTGATTCTCCTACTTGCTAGGAACTGCTCTCTGAACATTGCCTTGTATTAATTCTATGTTTACTTTTCTGTATCTATGTCGTTCCCCCCCCAATTAAAATGTCAGCCCCTAAAGGGAAAGGACTGCTATATTCTTGACTTTGTATCTTTAACACTTAGCAGAGTGCCTCACTCAGTGTAAGTATTTAATAAATGTTGATTCATGTTGAACTGAATCACTGGTACACTTGATACAAATAGCCTTCATCTTAGTCCAAGCTCAGAATATAAAAGTTAAACTAGGCCATTAATTAATAGGGAGCACAAATGACATCTTCTTCTGTCTATTCCTGATATAGGGACAGGATCCTGAAAAAGAACTAGAAAATTCAAGGATATACAATCTACTTTTGCCTATTAAAAACTCTCAGTCCTCTAAAACCACATTTCCTCACACTTTATGCAATGTAGTTACTTGGTAAGACTCAAGGGCATCAAAAGTTTCCTTATTAGAGAAATAAAACTTATCTCAAAAAATAAGAATGATCTTTATTGGAGGGGGGCACAAAAACAAGAACGCTAACGCATTGTCAGAAGAGCTTCAAATTGTTCCAGTCTTTCTGGAAAGCAATGTGGAATTTATACTAAGAAAAAGATGACTAAAATGGTCCTACCGTTGGAACCGAATATAGCACTACTGGGCATATGCCTCAAGGAGGGCAGAGGTAGAAAGAAAGATTTCACACAGACCAAATGTTAATAGCAACACTTTTTGCAGTAACAAAGAAAGGCATCAAAGTTGGTGTCCATTGACTGGGAAATAGCTAAACAAATTGTGATACAGGAACGCAGGGAATAGTATTATTACTATGCTGTAAGAAGTGATGCTTACCATCAACACAGAGAGAAGTATGGGAAGATTTATATGAAGTGATACAAAGTTAAATAAACAGAACCAGGCAAACAATAGATGCAATTACTACAACAACGTCAATGGAAAAGACCCACAAAATGGAACCCTATGACCTTTAATTGTAATGACCAAGCTTGACCCAGAGGAAAGGTGAAAACTATACCTCTCTCCCTGCTTTGCAGAGGTGAGGGACTATAGGTGTATTACACTTCATATGCTGTCAGACTGGATTGATATGTTAGTTATTTTACTGAACTGTTTTTTCTTTCTTCCTTTTTCTTCTTTGTTATCAGTAAAAGTTTGCTGACCAAGGGAGGAAAATGGATAGCTTTGTAAAGAAAAGTGATGTAAAAATAAATAGCAATAAAAAGTTAAATTTATGAGAGAGAGAGAGAGAGAGAGAGAGAGAGAGAGAGAGAGAGAGAGATCATTTATATATAAAGGAGGAGATGCTATTGGGTTTCCCTGAAAGAAAGTGAGAAATTCTGTAAAGTAGGGCATGAGCTTCCTGGAACTAATCTAATTGTAAAAGACCAAGGGCTTAAGGGACTTCCTTTCCCTCTGTGCAAGGAATTGTAATGGACTACTTTACTTCAATCATCTCTTCATTTTTGGAAATTAACTATTAAATTCTCTATTGATTTAACATGCTGTCCCCGTAATGCAGAGTGGATAATTCATAGAAGTAATGAGGACAGCCAGTTCTGTAGTTACTCAACTCTCTTCTGTCTCTGTGACTCTGTAATTTATTTGGGGTGGGGCATTTAAGAAAATAAAAAGAGCTCTAGCCCAGGGAACAGGCCATCAGCAGTACCAAAAGTTACCTTTGTTTACCTGCTTCCTAAAAAATGAATTGGAGAAAATTAACCATAGAAAGAAATGCACACCAGCCTGTGTTTGAGAGCTACTTCTGAAACAAATTAAAGACAGGCCAGGACAAAAGAGCCACTGGGCAATGAGGGGAGGGGTAAAAGGGAGGCAGGGAGAGGAAAGAAGTTGAACCTATTTTCTTTTTCTCTTGGGTTTCTGCTTCTCTGTTCCAGTGAAGTTTGACTCTGAGCTTTTCTTGTGATGATATCAGTTTGTTGTGGATAGAAATTATGAGGACGGCCTAAATTAAGCACCATGACTTCAGCCCAGGGACAAAGAGGAGGAGGGAGAAGGAGGCCTCAACCTCTGTTTAAAGGACAGTAAATGCAGCAATTATCAGAATGAAACTAATGCTTTGTATGAACTAAAATTCAACCAGTTAGGGTTTTCCTTTTTTTTTTTTTGCCTTAAGGAGGAAGAATGCCAGTTATCCATACCCCCTCTCCCCATCCCCATCTCTCCACCTCCCCTCCCTGCCCCACATACTCCCTCCTCCTGACACAAACAGAAGACTC
>JAQQSK010013749.1:0-11375 GCA_028658325.1 Potorous gilbertii
AGGAGAATAAACACAACAAACATGTCCTTGAATCTGGACAGAGAAGGGGGTTGGTATTATTTCTATCTCCCACCTCCCAACATGGTTGTATATCAGTTCAGCTAGGAAGGGCTTATGTTCTTCCCAGGGATTTCTCCATGTGAATTCTCCTTCATTATTCGTGGAGTGTGTTTTCCTTTCTTTCCACTGTGTTGGGGGAAAAAAAAACCTTTCCCTTTTATTCTTTAGCTCTGTATGGTACCTTTTATCCCAGGAGTTCAAGGCACTTAGTGGTATGTAAGCTTTTACCAGGCACAACTGGAAAAGATCAAAGAAAGAGACCAACCCCTGCCCAAGGTATTAGTGGAGTCATCCTCATCCTCATCAGCATGATCAGGGAGCCAGACAGAGAAGCAGAGGTAGGAAGACCTAAACTCAAATCTGTATTCAGATACTTACTGGCTATGTGGCCCTTGACTTCCATCTACCTCCACTTCTTCAACAATAAATGGAGTACCTACTTCCCTGTCTTGTTGTGAAATTAAATGAGAATATTTGTAAAATACCTGGCATATAGTGGGCATTTAATAAATGTCTGGGGATAGATAGGTGACATATGGATAGAGAACTGGACCTGAAATCAGGAAGACCTGAGTTCGGATCTGGACTCAGACACTCAGTATTTGTGTGAGCCTGGGCAAGTCACTTAGCTTCTCTCAGCCTCAGTTTCCTCAACTGTAAAATAATAACAACACCTATCTCACAGGGTCAAATGAGATAAAATTGTAAAGCACTTAGCATAGTGCTTAGCACATAGTAGGCACCATATAAATGCTTATTCCCTTCCTTTCCCCAATAACAGTAGCCAATATTTATGTGGCACTTTATAACTATTACCTCATTTTAGTGGAAGGGCCACAACCTAGGATTCAGAAGATACCAGCTAACTTAACCTGAGTCATACTAATTGATGATTCACTTGCTTTTCAATCTGCAAATCTCTAAGCACTTTGCTAGCTATGCCTTAGGCACGATGACTCTGCCTCCACTTAGGCCTGCTTGGCACAGCACCAGGGATACCAAAGACATCTGGCACTTACATCGACTTCCTGACAGAAGGTTGCATTGGGACCGTACTGCAGCTGGCACTGGTGGTGGATGTCATAGATCACTCCAGGAGCAATGACCTTGGACTTCAAACCTTTCTTCTGGGGGACATCATCCAGGCAGAACCCCCAGCCTCGACTGAGCACAAACATTCAACACAAGTAAATGAGGGCTGACAACAGTCATTCTCACTGACTCACTCAGTTGGCAGATGTACATACCAATCTCAAAGCTTTCTCTCCATCCCATCCTTATTATTTCATACCCTTAATCTAAGTTCAATTTTTCATTTTTCAGAGGGCAGAAACAACTACTTAGCAATTCAAGTGGTGCCCAGGCTGAGTTCAAGGCTGCTTGGCTAACATTGCCCTATGACTACAGCAGCTTAATCTTGCAACCCAAAACAGTAGCAGTTACTGGGCATGCTCAGTTTGAACTCTTCCTGATAATTTTCAGGTGGGAACAACTGAGGGAAAGGACAGTTTCAGGAAAATGGACTCAGATCATGGAATAGATCCGAAGAGCTAAGACAAGGAGAATGTCAGAATGGAAAAAGGAGATGCTTCTTCCAAGTGACTATAAGCTCCTCAGGGCAAGGACTATTTGGCTTAAAGCCTTAATACTTAATATATATATATATATAGATATAGATATATATATATAGATATATACATGTATAGATGTGTATATGTATAGTGTGTATATATACATACATACTCATATACATATATACACACTATACATATACAGATATATACACTCATATATATATATATATATATATATATATATATACATCTATATCTATCTCTCTATGTATCTATCTATCTATCTATGCCTAGTGCATAGAAGATAATTAATGCTTGTAGAATAAACCTGGACAAATGATAAAGAATATATCACTAATAGGAGTCATCCGTGTGAACAGAACTGGTTTGATCCCCTAAGAGACTTAGAAAGCAAAGCAAATGTAATGAATGGTCTCTCCTGATGTCTCTTAGGTGCAGTGTTCAACAGACAGCCTGCTAAGAGACTGCCCAGAAACAGGGTCTCTTTGGGAAACTATTAGAGAGGAAAGGAAGATTTTGGATGATTTGCCTTGGAGAAGCTCAGAAGCGGCTGTTTGGTAATTAGGAAGGTCCTTAACTACTTACTCAAGGAAGCGAGTGATATAATCCTTGCTACACTTGGACCATGTGAGTGGAGTGGGGTCATACTGGAGCTGACGGGACATGATGAAGGGGTGCCCTCCCACAGGCTCACAGTCATTTTCTCTTCCATCATGCTGGATGCCAAAACTAGAACGAATATACACAGAACAAGAAAGAGCAAATTGAGTAGGATTAACCGAAGAGGAAACATTCATTTCTCTAGACCAAGACAAATCCATTTGCTTCACTAGGTTAAGGACCATAATTCAGTGCTGGAATGGAGAAAATAGTGTCCTGCAAATTATAGATCATCTCACTCATTTAGGATAGGAAGGGGCAAAGGGACGGAGATTGTTATCTTTGTTCTTGGTTTGGGAACATCCCCAACCAAGTGGAGAATCAGGAGTTCTGAGGCAAACTCCATGGTTCATTTGGCTCACAGCCCCGTCTCCTACCCAAACTCTAGCCAATCTCCTCCAAATCCCTTCCCCCTCTCCCAGCTAATACATACTATCACACACTCTCTAATCTTGGGTTCCTCTCACTCAGTTCTCCCGAATATGGAAACACAGGCTTTTAACCCCACCCTTACATAAACTTGGTATGTCTGAAATAAACATACAACTCTCATTTAGATTTCCTAACAGTTTTACTGCTAATAATGATAGAGAAGCACATATGCTATTATCTCAGCGACACGGATACTCCCTCCAATGTTAAAATTATGATCTATCCATTCCTTTTCACCCTGTGAAATTCCTGTCCATGACCTCCAATAAATTTTCAACTGAGAAACTGCCCAGTAGGCTAGAGAGCTTCTCCCAGAATTTCTCTCATTTCATGGGGTTTATTCCTGAATGGTTCTGAATTCTTACACTTCTCATCTCAACCTTGACCTCCATTCCTCTCTGTTCTGGTTGGTTTGTCTAAAGTAAACTCCCAAGTCTATCAATAGGGCTTCTCTTCCCATTAGATAAAGTTTGCCTTCTCCATCAAAAGCCTGATGCTGACCTCTGCCAGGGAGATGCAAAAGCTAGAATCTTTTTCTTTAGCTTTTAATCCACATGTTGGCTATTTGGAAAGTGACCTGAGAGTCTATAAAGACCATTCCTCCTAGTGGATCTTTCCTTAAGTTATTGTTTCTTGGTTGAATGACTTTTCTCTCTCTTGGGAATTTTGGGTCACTGGTCCAAAGAACAGCCATGGCTCACATCATAAGCTCCTATAATCACAGATCCAGAATTGGTGAAGTTCTCATGGGTCATCATATAGCTCAACTTTCTCATTTTACAGATAAGGAAGTCTAAGTCATTTACCTAAAGCACACATAGAGGCAGAATTTGAATCCAGATCCTCTAACTAGAATCAATGAGCTTTTTAACATACCATTCTTGGCCTTTAGTAAAACAATTTTCATAAGCATTCCAATATATATACATGTGTATAAATGTAGATAAGTATATACACATGTGTCCATGTATATGTATATGTATGTGTGTATACATTATATGTATAAATGATGGTTCATCCACACATGCTCTTAATTAAATTTGAAGACAATATGATAGGTAAAGTAGAAAGAGCCATAGGGGTAGCTAAGTGGTACAGTAGATACAGCACCAGTCCTGGAGTCAGAAGGACCTGAGTTGAAATTCAGCCTCAGACACTTATACTTATTAGCTGTGTGAGCCTGGGCAAATCACTTAACCCTGATTGCCCACTAAAAAGTAAAAAAATAAGACTTATCCCTCTTCTTGTGTCCCTGATGCCACCTTCCCTTCTCCTTCACCAACTGGTCCTTTTGGAAAGAAAGAAAGGAAGGAAGGACGGAAGGAAGGAAGGAAGGAAGGAATAAAGAAAGAAAGAAAGAAAGAAAGAAAGAAAAAATAGCCATGAACCTAGAGACCTGACCTGGGTTCAAACTCCAGCTTTGATACTTAAGAGCTTTGGGATCCTGGATCATAACGTAACAGATTTAGAGCTAAAAGGGATGTTAGAATCATCTAGTACAACTTCTTTGTTTTACATGTGAAAAAACAGAATCCAAGAGGAATAAAATGACTTGGCAGAAGCTACATAGAGCACAAGGCAACTTGGTGGCACCACAGTGCAGAGCATTGGGCCTGGAGTCAAGGAGACTGTTCTTTCTCAGTTCAAATCCTCAATAACTGTGTGACCCTGAGCAAATTCCTTAAGCCTGTTTGCCTCAATTTCTTCATCTATAAAATAAGCTGGAGAAATAAATGGCAAACCACTGCCATATCTTTGCCAAAGTAACCCCAAATGGGGCCACTGAAAGTCAGATGAGTGAATGAAAATGAGTGAAAAGAGCAGAACCCAGTTCTGACTCCAAATCCACTGACCTTTCCACTGTAACAATCACTTCAGGTTTTGAGCCTTAGCTTCCTCATCTTAACATGGGGGTTATAGCAGTCATACTATTTCTCTTCATAGACAAAATGTGAGGAAATTGCTTTGTAAACTTTAAAGCTTCATATCAGTGAGTGAGGCTTACCTAACCCAGTGGAGTAGGAAAACTTATTTAGTGATATGAGCTGATGACCCTGGAATGAATCTCGCCCCTACCCACGTGGGATTCTATAAGTCTCCCTGAAGGCACTCTTTTGCCTCTGAGGTGCTTCCCTCTTGGAAGTCCCGCCTCAGATTCACTGTTACCAGAAGGAGAAAATTTAAACAGGCTGCTTTGGATGAAGAAGATAAAAACTGCTGGCCATGGTCATGCCTGTAAGCTTACATTACTTGTGTATCAAAGTTTCTGATGAATAGAGGAAATTCTTCCTGCCTCATAACGTACAGCAATGTCTTTGGGGGAGTGAGTGATTTTTCTTTCATTTTTCTATCCCTTCCATGAGAAGTTGTATGACTTACATATGAGCCCTCCATTCATTCAGAACTGACATGTACTCACAAAAGAGCCAAAGAATTAATCTATAAACCTCTCATCTGAATAATTATCTCTCCTCCAACGGAGAATGTGGTTGGATGCAATGGTTTAACTCAGCAGGTCCTCCCCAGATTGCTCAAAATTCAATCTTTTCTGACTCATCAACTCCTCTCTGAGCTTACCTGTTCAATAATTTATCAAAGTTCCAAATCACTAGCAGTTCCATAAGAAGCTAGAGGAACTTCAATTTTTCTAATAATGTCTGCTTCCATATACTAAGTCATATACCCAAGGACCACACAGCACACTGCTGGAGCAGGTCTCAGGTGTTAGCCTAACACTTTAACAGGATGGACTCCTGAAAAACACAACTTTCCATCACCTAATAGACCTAATTTCTCCAGTGTTTTTTTTTCTTTCCCCTTAGTTTTTTTCCTCTTGTCAAAAGAAAACTTTCCTATCATAAAAAGAAAAGCAGCTCTAGGAAAATAGAACTGGAAACTGTGACTATCCCATTGCTTTGTGACAGTACTTCAATTTTGTCTTAAAGAAACATGTATTATGATGTACTGGGAAAACCCTTGCCCCATCAGGGAATGCTGGAGCTTTAGATCTAGTTCTGCCCCCAGTGGGGTTACTGGGGAAATAATAACAATAACATTAATTGCTAATATCTATAGACTATTTAAGGGACCATCTACCTGTTATCATTGGTAGTTTCTTGGGGATACACTGTTTCTTTCTTCATGTCTTTATTCCTCAAAGGCTAACAGTGCTTCACATGTAACAAGTCAAGGACTGGTGATCCAGCCTTAAAGATTTTACCAAGGCTCAGGGATATTTATCGATTGCCTCTGGTCTGAAGGCTATCAAGTCACAGATACGATTTTGAACTAAGTCTTCACCACTCTAAGTTCGCCACTTTATCCATTATACCATGGATCCTCTGCCTTGCCCATAGCTGATGATTAATAAATGTTTGCTGAATGGGATTTGATCCTCATTATAACCCTGTGAGGTACATAACACAGATAAACTCATTTTTACAGGATGAAAAACTGAGTCTCTAGCCCATTTAGCTAGTAAGTGGACAATCCAGGATTCAAACCCATATCTTTCTATTCTAAGATCAACCTCATTTCCACAACATATTACCACTTCTGAGCTTGCTGGACAAGTCACAGCATTCCCATGTCCCAGCTTCCTTATTTGTAAAATGGTGGGGCTAAATTAGATAAGATATGCAGCTATGACAGGCTTTCAAGGTCATCTAGACCAATCCCTTGATTTTACATATGAGAGAACTAGGGTTCAAAGGAGCTAGGTAACTTTCTCAAGGTCACACAGCGACTAAGTAGCAGAATTAGAATGCAAAACCAGGTCTTCTATCCAAATACAGCACTTTTTCTCCCACCCTACTGTTGTGCCTGTCTCGATCTCTGCCCTGTAGGCTACTCCAAGAGGATAACAGGGATGAGGAGGTTTATTGAGAGCACAGAGTCCATCTATTTTCTGAGCAGGGAGGGAAACAAGCTGCACCAACTGTTCTGTTCTGATTAGCCTTTTTCTTCCTTTCTTCATTGTAACTTATTTGCTATTTATTCATTGGCCACAGATTTGACAAATCCATACAATAAGAGTAAATTAACAGAGAGAAAATATATGCGAGGTAATTCAATGGATTTTGTCTGCTTATTTTGATTATTTTATGATAGCATTTCTTCAAGAGGGATGGGACTCATATCTATAAATAACATCTATTATAACATTTAGATTGTTTTCAATTAACTTAATTCATTCAACATTTTCTGAGCTTGTGATTGGCACCACCATAGGGTATAGAATTCAGCAGTAGATGAAATTGTGCAGTTACAGATTGTCTCTCAAGGGTTCATATATTTTATCCTATGCTTTCATTACTTAAAAGGGGTTCAGAGATATGAGCTAAAAGGAATTTTAAATCCTTCCCAGGTACTGAATTTGTTGTCTGTCACCAGCAGGTAATTAGAGGTAGCATGGTACAGTAAAAAGAATGCTAAATTTAAAGGCACAGGACCCACCTATCTGTGCAGATTTGGGAAAGTCATTTGAGCTCCTGGGGTCTCAATTTACTAATCCATAAAAAGAAGAAATTGGTCCAGATAACTAATCTCCTACTAGATTCCCAAATCCCTGTTTCTTTTGTTTTACAATCCTATGACAACAATGGCAAATCAATAGTGTAAAGAGAGAAACAGCAGTTAGTATTACTGCAAGCAAAGAGAGATGAAACTGCCCCCACTTAACACACTTAACTCTGCTTTGCTAAAATTATACACACACATATGTGTATATATATATATGTATAAATTTATGAATTACTACAGAAACTAGTTAACTTCCATCTAGATAAAACAAGTCACAGCATAGTGTAGTAGAAAAAGTACTGGACCTGGGATCAGAGGAGATCTGGGTTTGAATCACTCTTTGGTCATTCTTTGAGCCTCTGTTTTCTTATCAAGAAAACTTACTTCAAAGGATATTTGAGAAGATCAAGTGAGAGTTTGTACATAACCAGCTTAGAATTCTACATAAAGGCCATATGTACATATATATTATATGTATATTTTACATTAATTTTGGTCATGCAGAACAAATACTGAAAGAAACAAAAGACAAGCTCTTTTAGAAAGAGTTTACAAAATGTAAAAAAATGGAATACCTGATGGCTAACTTAAATCTTAGTTAATTCCTTTTGGGAACACTGGCTCTCACCATTAGGATAATTTTCATTGTTTCTGATCAGTCTACTTCTTTCTATTTCTACTCAACTGCTATTATTTTAAATTAATTTATTTATCAGTTTTCAACAATCACTTTCATAAGTCTTAAATTTTCTCCCACTCCCTTCCGCCTCGCTCCTTAAGATGGTATGCAATCTTATATGGGTTCTACACATTCATTCTTATTAAACACATTTTCACATTAGTCATGTTACATAGAAGAATTAAAATGAATGGGAGAAACCATGAGAAAAAAACAAAACACAAGAGAAAATAGTTTGCTTCACTTTGTGTTCTTATCCCATAGTCCTTTCTCTGGATGTGGATGTCATTTTCCTTCAAGAGTCCTTCGGGAATGTTTTAGGTCCTTGCATTGCTGTGAAGGGCTAAATCTATCAGAAACAGTCCTTGCACACTGTGGCTATTACAGTGCACAATGTTCACCTGGTTCTGCACATTTCATTCAGCATCAGTTTATATAAATCCTTCCAGGCCTCTCTGAAGTCCTCCTGTTCATCATTTCTTATAGCACAATAATATTCTATTATATTCATATACTACAACTTGTTCAGCCATTCCCCAATTGATGGGCATCCCCTCAATTTCCAGTACTTCGCCAACATAAAGAAAGCTGCTATAAATATTTTTGTAAATGTGGGACCTTTTCCCATTTTTATGATCTCTTTGGGATACAGTCCCAGAAACGATATTGATGGGGCAACATCGCACATTTTTGTACACATATTTTTGTAGCCCTTTGGGCATAGCTCCAAATTGCTCTTCAGAATGGTTGGATAAACTCACAACTCCACCAGCAATGAATTAGTGTTCCAACTCTCCCACATCTTCTCCAACACTTATCATCTTCCTGTTTTGTCATGTTAGTCAAACTGATAGGTGTGATGTGGAACCTCAGAGTTGTTTTGATTTGCATCTCTCTAATCAATAGTAGTTTAGAGCATTTTTTCATATGACTATAGATAGCTTTAATTTCTTCCTCTAAAAACTCCCTATTCATATCCTTTGATCATTTATCAATTGGAGAATGACTTGTATTCTTGTATATTTGACTCAGTTCTCTACAAATTTTAGAAATGAGGCCTTTATTACAGATACTAGTTGCAAAAACTCTTTCCCAGTTTTCTGCTTCTCATCTAATCTTGGTTGCATTGGGTTTTCTCGTAAAAAAAATTTTCAATTTAATGTAATTAAAATTATCTATTTTGCACTTCATAATGTTCTCTGTCTTTTGTTTGGTCAGAAATTTCTCCATTCTCCATAAATATAACAAATATACTATTTCTTGCTCCCCTAATTTGTTTATAGTATCAGCCTTTATACCTAGATCATGAATCCATTTGGACATTTTTCTTGTCAGGCATTGGTCTATGCCCCGTTTCTGCTATACTATTATCCAGTTTTCCCAGCAGTTTTTGTCAAATAGTGAGTTCTTATCCCAAAAGCTGGGGTCCTTGGGTTTATCAAACAATAGACTGCTATATTTATTGACTACTATATCTTGAGTACCTAACCTATTCCACTAATCTACTCCTCTATTTCTTAGCCAGTACCAAGTGGTTTTGATGATTGTTGCTTTATAATACGATTTGAGATCTGGTAGGGCTAGGCCACAACCCCTACCATTTCTTTTCATCAATTCCCTTGATATTCTCAACCTTTTGTTCTTCCAGATGAATTTTGATATTAACTTTTCTAGCTCTAGAAAATAATTTTCTGGTAGTTTGGTATGGTACTGAATAAGTAAATTAATTTAGGTAGAATAGTCATTTTTATTATATTAGTTCAGCCTACCCATGAACAACTAATTGATTTTTTCCCAGTTATTTAGATCTGACTTTATTTGTGCAAAAAGTGTTTTGTAATTGTGTTCATATAGTTCCTGGGTTTGTTTTAGCAGGTAGATGCTCAGATATTTTAAAGTGTCTACCATAACTTTAAATGGGATTTCTTTTTCTATCTCTTACTGTTGGACTTTGTTAGTAATATAAAGAAATGCAGATGATTTATGTGGGTTTATTTTATAACCTTCAGCTTTGCCAAAGTTGTTCATTATTTTAAATAGTTTTTTACTTGATTCTCTAGGATTCTCTAAGTATATCATCATATTATCTGCAGAGTGATAACTTAGTTTCTTCTTTGCTTATTCAAATTCATTCAATTTCTTTTGCTTCTCTTATTGTTAAAGCTAACATTTCTAGTACCATACTGAATAACAGTGGTGATAGTGGACATTCTTGTTTCACCCCTGATCCTACTGGGAATGCATCAAGATTATCCCCATTGCATATAACGCTTGCTGATGGTTTTAGGTAGATACTACTTATTATTTTAGGGCAGGCTCCATTTATTCCTATGCTCCCCAATGTTTTCAATAGGAATCTTAACAACTATTCAAAAGTACAGATGTTAAATCCTTCATTAATATATATTTTGGGGGAGTCATGCTCATTTTCACCACTAAATGTCCTGAGGTAGTTCTCAAATCATTCTGGCAAAAATCATCTCCTCTGGTCTTCAGGTTGCAAGCCTCTGTGGGTGTGTTGTGAGATACCTCTTGTCATCTAGTTCTCTCTTTCTTGACTGCCTTTGAACATCCTTTTAAAAGGCTTAAATCTGTGTCTGACCCATCTGTTTCTAATTTCTTCTTTTACCTAAGGGATGATACAACCTTGTTTCTAAAATGAGCTAGACTCTTAATTGATAACCATAACTCAGTCTGGCACTTTATGGTTCATAAAACACATTTCTCACAACAGTTCAGTGATGTAGGCAGACCAGGTAATCTCTTTAGACCCTTCTAGACTTCACTTGCGAAATGAAAGAGCTGGATCAGATCAGTTCTCTGATCCTTTCTAGCTCAAGTCTAAGGCTCTTGTCTTATTAAATAGATAAGGAAACTGAGGTTCTGAGAAGTTATGACTTGCCTAGTGTCTCAGATTGAGTAAGCATCAACAAACTAGACCCAAGTCTTCTTAAGACTTAGTCTAGTGCTCCTAATATATCAGTATGATTTGAAAGGAAACAAACTATATATTTAAAGAGTCCAATGGTCTTTGTTTTCCATGAATATAATTTTTATTCAGTGCAGTAGAAACACAACATGGTACAGTATTAAAGGTGGAGGCCTGGCAATGAGGAGACCTAGTAGGTTTTTGTTCTAAATCTGTCTATGGGGGAGGAGAGGAGAAAAGAGGGGAGGGGCGAAGGGAAGAAAAGAAAAGAAGAGAAGAAAAGAAAATCAAAGCAAGGAAAAGAAAAAAGAAAAGAAAAGAGAAGGATTTGAATTTAAGTGAGAGAGGGCTGTGCAAAGTCACCAGTCAGACTTTTCCTCTGGAGCCATCTTGGTCCAGTGGACAGATATGAATCAGAATGTCTCGAGATGGCCTAGGATGTGTCCTGACTAGCTCAGAATGGTATAAATAGTAATTGTTTCTGGTTTGGCCAGAAACC